>OY992889.1:49281472-49461472 GCA_963921405.1 Cepaea hortensis | reverse complement strand
ACATACAGACAGACAGTCAGACATACAGTAAGACATACAGTCAGACATAAAGACAGACAGTCAGACATACAGTAAGACATACAGTCAGACATACAGACAGACAGCCAGACATACAGACAGACAGTCAGACATACAGACAGATAGTCAGACATACAGACAGACAGTCAGACATACAGACAGATAGTCAGACATACAGACAGACATTCAGACATACAGTCAGACATACAGTCAGACATACAGCCAGACATACAGACAGACAGTCAGACATACAGACAGATAGTCAGACATACAGTAAGACATACAGACATACAGTCAGACATACAGACAAACAGCCAGACATACAGTCAGACATACAGACAGATAGTCAGACATACAGACAGACAGTCAGACATACAGACAGACAGTCAGACATACAGACAGACAGTCAGACAGACAGTCAGACATACAGACAGACAGCCAGACATACAGACAGACAGTCAGACATACAGACAGATAGTCAGACATACAGACAGACATTCAGACATACAGTCAGACATACAGTCAGACATACAGACAGACAGACAGATAGAGATAAATAGATATATGGATAGATGGATGGATGGATGGGTGGGTGGACGGACGGACGGACGGACGGACGGTCGGACGGACGGACGGATAGATAGATAGATAGATAGATAGATAGATAGATAGATAGATAGATAGATAGATAGATAGATAGATAGATAGATAGATAGACAGATAGATAGGGACTGGGCGGAGCCGGGCCGGGTCAGCTAGTAATTAACATAAAAGAGTGGCACAATTTTGGCCATTACTCTAACTGAACGTGGTCCGCACTGGACAAAACCCACGAATAGACTGACTTCTCCGGACCCCACTTCCTGTCACTTGGGAAGTGAGTCCCAACGTTTTCACGTTGCCTGAAATGCCTCCGCTTTTCACGGTCTAGGTATCCAATTTCTGAACACTGCCATAACCTTTGCCCTACTGTAATTTAGGTTATGGCGCCTTCTCTAGGACAATAAGGGAATTACACCAAATTTTATAATGCTATGTGCGCAGGCATCAGTCTCAAGTTGTCTGGTGGCTAGGATTCCATGCTGTCATCTTGGTGGCCGAGGTTCGATTCCCTGCTGGGAAAATATTTTAGCAGGTGCATGCCATGTTTCTTTTACTTAATGTTTATAACTGTCCTGGCTCGTTTCTGTGAACACAGCACGTATCTATACTGTCACGCAACTCGACAACATCAGACGCTGAAAAACCGTGTCATGTGGTAAATGCTTTATTGAGAGCACCCAACTGTCCCAGCAACCCTGCTGGCAAAACCTGGCTTTGTTTCGTACGCAGCTGGTTCCGATCCTAGTCAGTGATTTGTCTGGCGTGGTTACCTCTGACAGTGCCAATCATGGCGTGTATATCTTTATCTGTTGTCTCGATACATTTAAATACAGATGCATCTCTGCCCAACATACTGACACACACATAATAAACTATTACTACTTACAGTCAGTGCGCCTTTAACTGAATAATCACTCCCTGTCGCACCTCACTGGTGACTACAAAATTCATCACACACCTGACGACACTTTTAGCAAGGCGGCCAGTCGCAGCAGCTTCTAACCAGCATGACACATTCCCTAATTTTACAGTATCATTGGTCGACTACTTCCCAGAGTGTACAACTGCGTGTACAACCGCTAAACATTCTGCAGGCTATTTCTTTATTCCTGTTAGAAAATAACAACGTCCCTAAAACTGAACAGGTTTTTATTCCTTCTGAAATCTCACACGATGTTAACAGTTTAAGCCCTGGATTTCGAGTGAGTTTCAACTACACTTCACTCCAGAGTTCACCTTTCAATCATCTGTCATTTCTTGCACGGGTGGTCGTGAACTCTAGTAACCAGTACTGCGACAACTCCACTAATGTTAACTTCTGGTTCGATAACTCTTCCAGGTTTCTCTCCCCTGATTTCTGCCTTCAAGACTCGATTCAGTTTGCTTTGTTATCAAGAGATCAAACCACTCTTACCTTCTAAAACCCGGTTTCTTTCCCTTAGACCGGTGTCTTGGTCCATGTCACCTATTGTCTCGTGGCAGTTCGTGGCGAAGTTGTTACAGAACTGTGCTGATAGTATCATGAGTGAGGTCGGATAAGAGATTGATGCTGCTAAATGAGGGAAAGATTTGCCGCATATCCCTCCATGCATTTAGACCTACACGATGTAATGACCGTATCAAATCTCAGACCGAGGTCAGCATGTCCGAATGGATAATGTGCTGATGACGAGGTAAGGGGTTTATTCACTACACCAGACAGTTGGACTAAAATGTTGACCTCTCGTCCTTGATTTGGAGACGTAAATTACAAGTGACTCTGAGGTATGATTGGGTTCGGCTGATGACGAGGGATACTGTTAATAGGGAAAGCTTATCCACACGCAAAATTCAGTTCAGCACTACTAGAAGCAGTGTGTATGGACTACGTTTGAGTTCAAACCGAACGAGCACCATATATATATATATATTTTTCCGCGTTTCCATCCTGTTTCAGGATATTGCGGTCAACACCAGCATCTCTCAGCTGTATGTTGATTCCTAGGCTAGATTACGCTCATCAGCACGCCACGACTTTCTGGGCGACCGGCTTCATACTCTCATAAGTCACGTTTGCAATTCGAACCACTGTTAATTCTCGTCGCGTCACGTGACGAGAGTATTCGGGGTTAGCGGAGAAAGCTGCTAACCCCTCGGCCATGGAGCCGGCACCATATATATATATATATATTCTTCTTTTTCTTCTTCTTCTTTCGTTCGCTTGAAATATGTCTATAACTGCAATGTTGTCTCTTATATGAATTTAACTTCTCTTTAAGTTCACACAGCGGTCCATACAGTTTATCTTCCACTGTCGTCTCTCTAGGCCAGAAAGTGTGCCAAGATATGTTATATTTTGGGCAGTCTTGGAGTATGTGCTCTGCTGTCTGCGACGTCAATCCACATGTGCACATGGCTGTTTCACCAATCTTGAGTTTTGTATACATGTGGTTGCGTAATCTATTGGGTCCTGTTCTGAGGCGCAGAATAATGACTTGTTCTGGTCTGTCCTTAACGTGGTAGTCATTTTGGGCAGGTTTTAGTGGCTTTCTGATTGATTTGATCATTCTTTTCTTTCGGTGGAATGTAGCGGACACATCAGGCTGTTCTTCTTTTGATCCTTTCTTAGCCAGTTGATCAGCTCTGTCGGTTTCCAGGTACTTCACAGTGGGATGTCATCCACTGTATGGTGACCTTATGCCGACTTCTAAGTTAGAAAGTAGTGTCCTTAGAACTTGTAGTTTCCCAGACAGGAGTGTCTCTATTATGAAAACTTTGAAAATGCCTTAAAGATTTTATCATTATATTATAACGCATATGCCTGTAGATAAATATTTTATAAAACTTTGAGAAAAATACAACAATTATTTAAATTACATAATATAGCAATGATACTAAAAGTAATGTCCCTTGATATAATTTTCTTAAGATAAGTCCCCTTGCAATATATTATTTAAATGTTAATTTATTACGTAAATAGCTGTTTGTAAACTAACAAACTATGCCAGTTGGCTGCCCGGGAATGAGAAGAACATCTGTAGAAAATGCCATCTCAATCTGATGGTATAAAGGACACAAGACATACACATTCTCTTTTATATATATATATATATATATATATATATATATATATATATATATATATATATATATATATATATATATATATATATATATATATATATAGATTCATGTTTGACAATCTGCAATGTTAAATTTCAGGCAGGAACTACGGGATGGTTTTGTACGGTTCAAGAATATCGGCTGAAGCAGCTATTGAAACGCTAAATGAGAAATATCTTGAAGGAAGTATTGTAAAGTTATCAATGATTGATTGTTAGAAGTAACCACAGTATTTCAAAACAATGTTTTCCCGTAGTGAATTTGAATAACGAAGACACAAACAATAGATTGCACGATTTATTGCCTGGCATATTTCGCTGCATCTTGTCAGGTACATACTGCAGAAATCACACAACTTACGTGAATTAACTAGATAAATCCTTCAAGTTGAAATATACACATATTCGCACAGTAATGTCACTTATCTACCACGGTAATTTTAAGCTGACTAACATGTCTTTCTGTTTGCACAATTCTGGCTTGCGTTGAATGATCATAATTGCTTCTGCAAATTTTAACTCAATCAACGCAAACCAGAATTGTGCAAACAGAAAGACATGTTAGCTTAAAATTACCGTGGTAGATAATTGACATTACTGTGCGAATATTCGTATATTTCAACTTGAAGGATTTATCTAGTTAATTCACGTAAGGTGTGTGATTTCTGCAGTATGTACCTGACGAGATGCAGCGAAATATGCCAGGCATAAATCGTGCAATCTATTGTTTGTGTCTTCGTTAAACACAGTATGTAAAAAAGATGCAACCATAACTCAGCTGCGCAATATGCTAAGCATGTTTTATATACGTGTACTAGGGACAATATTGTATGTGTTGTTGTTTACTATGTCTTGCAGCATATTTACTAAATTGTCACAGTTAATTTGAAACACATGTATGTAATATTATGTGAATTAATATGATTTTTACACATGTGCAAACATACTTCATCATCATGTACCATACCGAGAAGCGTGGAAGGTCATTTTTCGCCATATCACACTATCACAAGAATCGTGGATCAGCTATGTGTTTTTGTTTTGATAACGTTAAAAGATCCCATTGTCTAAACTATTGTTAGCCGTACATATATGGTGTTATTTCATCATCAACATATGCCATGCCCATTAATGTAGGCGCCCATGTCTCGTCTCAAATCTCGTTCCTTGGTGTCCTGAATCAGCTCTGCTAGTAATATTCTACCATGACATGATCTCATTCCATCCAGTATTATTTTCATCTGACTGCTTCTGACTGTTTTCCCACTGAGCTTTGTATCGTCACGATGTTTACAAATGTCTCTCTTCTCATTACAAAACCAAATAATGCAGTTTGTTTTGTCTTTATAGTTGTGCATGTTGTACTACTTCCATTAACTTCTTCAAGGAAGTCGCTGTGAGGTACTCTGACAGTCAAATGTATTTGCAACATATGTATTTGGAACTACATCTCCGTTGCTTCCAAGCTCTTGTTAATTTACTCATATTCATGTATGGGGTGAATTCTCAGCACATCAGGGGATTCACTTGTCCCGACACGCTCGTGTGGATGTGGAAGGTAAAGGGAAACCTCCACATCCTTTCACCAAGCTTCATGGCATTCTACAGATCAGCATGACTTCAAATGATGTTAAATAGACATCACAACGCCAATGTCAACAAAACCCAACGGATATAATTTGTGAAGTCATAATCATTGGTCTGAATTCGCCTGTTAATGTTCTGACTTCTTTAAACTTGTCTCCATCATTACCTTACAACTGGAGATGCGCTATTTTATTACACAAAATCGTTTCAAAATATTTCTTTTCTTCCGAAATAGCACTTTTGATTTTTCTCTTGTAGTTTTTGTAGGTGGGTTTATTTGGTCCTATGTCTGTTTGCTTTAAGTTTCCCCTTTCTTCTGTTAAACTGGATGTTTTCTCTGTGATATATTTCTGCTACTTTTATCTTTCCTTAGGAAATATATTTTGTGCTCATAAGATGTGAATGTCTTTCGCTTATATGGCCAGCTCATCATGTGCCGTGTCTTCGTGTACTGCCATCAATCTCTCACATTTGTTTTGTAATGCAATGTTTTTTTTTGTTTTTTTTTTTTCAAGTGGTAAATTGTTTAAATCAAATCGCAGTTGTCGTGCCCATTGTATCACTTTTTTCAAATGTATCTTGAAATTTGTCACAATTCGTTTTAAAATCACAAACCACCAAAATATTCTTGGGTTGACTTGTGATGTCAAGTATATGCAACTAACTATTGTAAGTACCGGTACTGTGGTGAAGGCGTTACGATCGCAATTCGCAATCCCACATACCGCGTTCGAAACACAGCAGCGGGTGATTTGGAAGCAGACGATGATTATCTAGTTTTCATACAATGATATGAGGGCGCGTCGTTCAGAAAACAATGACATACTTCTGAACACAAGCTTGCAAAGAAATCACAAGCAGCCAAAAATGCTGGAGTTGACTGTGACGTCATGTTAAAGAGTTGCAGCTAACTTTTAGTTCATGATTCGTGTCACAGTCTACTCCTGACATTGTCCTCGCGGATAGTATGTATGTTGTGACATTACTCTGTGTAAGGCGTTAAATCATTATGAATAACACAATAATAGAACCGCCTTAACTTTTAGAACCGTATAGTCTGCGGCCACCTGCATGATCTGATGCAATCTATGGCGGGTCAGACAGGACCCATAGCCTAAGAGTTGTAGGCTATCCTCACATATTGGAGCCTGGAGTCCGCGATTTGAACATCGGGAATACCCCTCAAGGTACTCACATATTGTGAACTCTATGCTGCGATTTGAACCCCAGGAACACCCTTCAGGGTACTCACTTATTCGTACCTTGAGTCTAGGACTGAACCTCGGGAGCACCCTGCATGGGATCTCTATGTTTGTGTTAAAATCCGAGGTAACCTCTCACAAATCAAACCTACGTCTTGGGTTATTTTTATAGTGTTGGGTAATGGACCTTACCATTCATGGGTGGGATTTCAGTCTGGGTATTTGAATCTAGGGTGACCGCTCTCATGTTGGTGTCTTATTCCATATTTGTAAACCCACACTGAATCTCCAAGATGGTTTATTCTTGTGTATAGTGATAATACTAGATGTTATTACTACTTTTCAATTGGCAACTAGGACTTCAACATAGTTGAATGATGATGTTATTATTATCTTATGGGGCAAAATACTTGGTTGTACCCATGATTGATTTTTAATGGGATATTTTATAGGCTGGTCGATGTTTTATGTAATTTTGTGCATGCTTATTGTCCATTTTATGTATCAAAATTAGGGTACTTGAGACACATGGAAGCACAAATTATATTTTTTTATAAACTGAGACAGCCAAATTTCAGAAAAATTTTTTTTTTTGGACTTAATGGAACTTGATGCAGGACTAACATGATGGTCTTTGCTGTTGCTGATAACTTCTTTATTGATGGATGAATGTTGGAGCTGATTTTTAGGTTGTTGAAAAGTCAATATAGGTTCCAGATGCACGGCTCAAGTTAGAGTATAGGAGACCAAGAGGGATTGATGAATACACCTATGGGATCTGAGAACTGTGAATGACTGAATTCAGCCAATCCCAAATGATTGACTTAAGGGATATTTTATACATATATATTTATATACCTGCATATATTAGACACTCCTGCAACGAAATAAGCAAAATAAAAATTATGCAAACTATTTTATTGGTTTGTGGCTTCTGTTTTTAAATGTTTCCATGTCGTTTTACCAGTTCTACAATTACATTCATTAGCAGGGCCAGTTTTTAGTTTTATTAAACATATGTTTTTACAACTGATGTGCCCTTTGCGAAGTCTGAAGATTTGTCCTCTTTAGTGGCATCATTTATTGATTGGAGTCGCTGAACCTGTTATTATTCCCTCATTTCACTGAAACATTGAGTAGGATCACACGCAGCAGCAGAAGAAGAAGAGCATTAAAAAGAATAAGAGGACTCCTAGATGACAAATGGGCAGGCTTGTCCATGGGACATATTTTTAAGTCCCATCACATGCCATCCCATGGTACCTTTCCCATGGGAACATACATACATCTAAACCCTCAAACCTGTGTTTGTCCAACTGTTGTGATCATTGAATGATAGGCCAGCTATGCAGCTCGTACCCAAATGAAATACAAATTAATCTTGGCCATGGATTGCTGAAGTCCTCGTGTCCTCAACATTAGCATAGTTTTGTTCAAAAGTGTAATCTTCAGCTTAATATTATACCTTCTCATTACCCATCAAAACACTTCACCCATGTACACTCTCTATATTACTGACACACATTAGGAAGAACTTGGAAGCAACAGAGATGTGGTTCCTGAGACAAATGTTGCGAATTCCTTGGACAGTCGGATTAGCAACGACGATTTCCTGAAACAGGCTAATGGAAGTAGGCCATTTTATACAACAATAAGAAAGAGACAAACAGCTTTCTTTGGTCATGTTATGAGAAGAGAGGCATTGTAGAACTTCGTGACAACTGTAAAGATCCAGGGGAAGAGAAAGTTACAGACCGACCAAGAGAAATGATGCTGGATAGAATGAGACGGTGGCATGGAGGATTATTAGCAGTAGAGTTGAGAGACATGAATGCCTAAGCCAACCGGTATGGCACGTGATGATTATGATATTACTTACTTCTAACCGCTATCATATCTTCGTGTTCTTTTCACCCCCATCTCAGTTTTTGTTATACATTGCCAAATTTCTCTGTTTTTAATTAGAATATCATGCCACCCGGACCATCTATACATTAGCCGACCTTGTAGAAAACTCATGGCTCCAGGTGCGAATCTCCGAACATGATTACATTTCACGACGCACACAACAGTTAGTTTGTACTATTTCGTCTTCTCTCCCGGCATTTTCATATATCGGAAGTTCAACCACCATTTTTGTTAACCCAGCACACCATTCTCTGACTTATGTAATGGCGTCTAGATGGAAGCTGTTCAGGAATAAAGAAAGCCTGTAGCCCAATGATCAAAAGAAGTGCACCATTGAAAACATTGACTGGAGAAATCATAACTGATAAGAAACAGCAGATAGACAGATGGGTAGAGCACTATTTGGAGCTTTACACAAGTGAGACCAAACTAGCGGATGATGCCCTCAACGCCATAGAGGCTCTACCAACTCTTGACCACCTGGACACACTTCCCACCATAACATAAGTTAAGTGTGCTATAAATGAACTTGCATCTGGCAAGGCTGCAGGTAAGAATGGGATTCCAATAGAGGTTATCAGGAGTGGGAAAGACACACTCACTCTACAGATCCACAAGCTAATAATAGAGCTATGCTAGTGAGAAGGACAAGTCCCACAGGATTTCAAAGATTCAAGCATCATAACACTGTACAAGAACAAGGGCGATCGGAGTGACTGCAACAATTATAGGAGTATCTCACTTCTGTGTATTGTTGGAAAAGTATGTGCCAGAATTGTTCTGGGCAGACTTCAGGTCCAAGGAGATCACGTCTACCCCGAATCACTGTGTGGCTTTCGACAGAACCGGTCTACCATTGATATGATATTCTCATTGCGACAAATGCAAGAAAAATGCCGTGAACAGAATCAACCACTGTTTATTGCCTTCATCGACCTCACAAAGGCATTTGATTTGGTCAGTCGTGAGGGTCTATTCAAGGCACTAAAGAAGATTGGCTGCCCACCAACTCTTCTGTCCATTGTGGAATCGTTCCACACAGACATGAAGGGTATAATCAAGTTTGACGGTGCAACTTCTGAAGAGTTTGAAATCAAGAGTTAAGCAAGGTTGTGTACTAGCTCCCACCCTCTTTGGAATATACTTTTCACTTCTACTGAAATATGCCTTTCGTGATCAGGATGGTGGTATATACATTAACTCACACTCAGATGGCGGCTCTACAATGCTGAGAGGTTGAAGGTCAAGACCAAAATTAGGAGGGTACTGATCAGAGAATTGCTTTTTGCAGATGATGCTGCAGTTACGACCCACTCTGAGGAAGAATTGCAATGTCTACTATCTGCATTCTCCAATGCTTGTTCTGAATGTGGTTTAACAATAAGCAAAAAGAAAACACAGATTATGTCACAAGGTGCACATGAGGTACCACCAATCTTTATTGACGACGCCAAACTAGAGATGGTAGACCATTTTACATATCTACGATCGGTGGTAAATAGCAAATTATCCCTAGATCAGGAAATCAACATCCTGATTGGTAGGGCAGCAACAACAATGCAACAAAAGCTTAAGAAAAAAGAGTCTGGGAGAACAAGAAGCTCAATGCCAAAACAAATGTCCTTGTCTATCAAGCCTGTGTCCTTAGTACTCTTCTTTATGGCAGTGAAACCTGGACAACTTACTCATACTAAGAGAAACGTTTAAACAGCTTTCATATGCGGTTTCTGCGAAGAATTCTTGGTTTTAAGTGGCAAGACAAAATCACAAATACTGAAGTATTGGAAAGATCAGGTTGTGTGACGGTTTATTCCATGTTTAGTTTTCGTAGACTTAGATGGATAGGACATCTTAGGAGGATGGATAATGGTAGAACACCAAAGGACATATTTTTTGGTGAATTACAGATGGGTAAGAGATCTCAGGGTCGGCCTCTACTAAGATACAAAGATGTGTGTAAGCGGTACATGATTGATACATGCATTGATAATGCACATTGGGAGCAAGTCGCCGCTGAACGTGTTGCATGGAGGGCAAACATCAGAAATGGAATAAAGACAAAGGAGAACATTATTGCAGATAATTCACACACCGAGCGTGTTGAGACGTAAGATGGTGAATGATGGTGTATATGACAATGTATTCACATACACCCACTGTGAACGAACATTTACAGCGAGAATTGGCCTTATCAGCCACATTCACTACCGCCATAGGTAAAAGTTATCATTCCTTTTTAAAGCACAACTATATAGTCTATCAAGACGGCAAGGTGCCAATGATACAGTTCAATATCCTTTGATCGATTTTGCTGCCTGTATACCCATTATGGAAAAAAAAACCATTATAATTGCAACAATTCGACGTTTTTATCTCCCCCCCCCCCCCGCCCCACAACGTATTATGATATATTCATCAGATGTTATAATGCCCATTCCTTTCCACCTGGTCTCAGATATATCTAACATATTCATAGTAAGTCTTCTCGTTTTATTGTAAATGTTATCAAACTTTCCGTGCCCACTCATAGTTCTTACATTTCAAGTTCCCACTTTCAATGTTGATACTCTTTTGTACTCAGTCGCTTGCTGACGGTCTGGAGTCACCTGGTGCACTTGACTACCCCTACCCGGCGAGGCTGCTCATATGGAACACCCATTTACGCCATTTCTCTAATTGTCTATAAGACAGCAAAACATTATTTTCTTGGCTTATGTACAGAACATAGTCTGCCATCGCTCTCCTTCTTAGCAGTGACCGTATTGATCGATGACCGTAGCCATTGTCACCCAAAAAAGAGATCATCTGCCTACCTTCATTAAGCTGGAGGCCATAACTTACAACTATCTGTTGGCTGCTCTCAACTTCATTCACCATTAAATGGGGGGGGGGGGGCTAAAAGGGTATTTCCCTTGCCCAAGGGTGGCCCGTAGACTAGTAGAGGGAACTAGGTACCTTACTTCACTTTTGGTATGGGATACCCCTATCCCACCACCCAGGTGTTTTAAGTCTCCTACTATTTCGTTTGCCTTGTGGGTTCCAGGCAAGAGTGTCCAGTTTCTGTCCTCAAGTTTTCTCGGTGCGTTACTTATCTAGTGCCAGTGTCTTTTCCTCAAGTCTTGGTTCCCTCAAATTTGTTTAGTTTTCTCCATGAGCTCTACATTCGTGATTCTGTCATACCATTTTATCTCCACTATTATGTGCAATCACCAATTAGTGGATGTGTGTAGTTTATTAGTAATTCTGTTAATTTGTCTCTGTGTTTAAGATCCATATAATAGTATTAATTGAACATTGGAGATAATTCTATGTTTAGTGTTAAGTTCAACTCTCTTTGACTTTCACGAATTTCTAAGTGTTACGAAAGCTCCTGTCTTGTATATTCTTATTTTAATATTTCTGTCTGTTCGCCAATTCCGTTCTACATTGTTTCCCACCTAGGCGTATGGACTATTATGTCTAACCAGAACTGTAAATGTAATATTAAACACAATTATGGTTTGACCACAGTTAATGTTAAAGAGGCCAGTAGCGATCAAACCGATCTTACAATATGGTTCACCCACAGATCGGAACACAGATAAAGACATTTTTGCTGTGTGCAATCGAAAACAATCTACAATGAAAGAAAAATCAGAAGCGATAAAAAAATCCACACATTTCAAGTCCATTAGTGGCACGAATCAGTTGAAAATGGGTTTGTGAACTTTTGCCCTTGAGGTATAGATATTTTACAAATCATTTACAGCAGGTTGAGAGGGCTGTGTGACGCTGGCCAATGAGGTCACTGTGCTAACAGGATTCCATGTAAGAAAGTGCACTCTTTTTTATTTTTTAATGTGAGTGAGTTATGAAACAACAACTGGCAGGATCGAAGGGAAGAGATCAAGGGGAAGACCGAGAAGTAAATACCTGGATGGCTTGGCCACGTGGCATGGTCGAGATAGGAACACGGGGCGGATCTACGACTCTGATGAACGAGTGAGATGGTAGAACATGACCGCCCACTCTTGTCGGCATGGCACATGATGGATGGATTGTTAAAACAACAAGGAACGCCGTGCGATCCTAACAAGATGTTGTCGACTACTTTAACTAAAACAATAAGAAATTGTACTTTTTATGTAATTGTGTGTGTGTGTATGGGTGTGTGTGTGTGTGTGTGTGTGTGTGTATGTGTGTGTGTGTGTGTGTGCGCGCGCGCGCACATACACATATCTCATCTCATCGCATCTAATCATGTTCCTCTTGTACCTTGCGGTGTCGAGGTGAAGTATAAACATCGTGAGAGTGCCCGATTATGGGCTTCATATATCGATATTCCCATGGACTCTGCTATTCCCTTCGTCCAACGTTTACGTGGTCGGCCTCTTCCTCTGTTTCCATCTGGTCGGTACATCATTGCTTGTTGTCGTATGCTGTTGACTGGTAACCTACTTGCATGGCCAAACCATTTGATTTGCTGCTTTCTAATAAATTCTAGTGCTGCTTTAACCCCCACTTTAGTCCTTATTTCTTCATTTCTGATCTTATCTCTTCTTGATACTTGAGTATTCTTCTCACGAATCTCATTTCTGTTGTTGTTATTTTTCCTTTCTCTTTTTCTGTCATTGTCCAGATTTGGCATTGGTAGCATAGAGTTGGTAGGAAGATTGTGTTGTAAAGTGCTTTCTGAGTAGTGTAAAGTGCTTTCTTAGTAGTTATTGATACATGTTTGTTCTTTAGTATTGGTGCCATTTCTCCAATGAGTTGGTTTGCCTTATTGCACCTATTTTCGATCTAGTCTTCTGACAGGTACTTGACACTCTTTACTTGTTTCAAGGGATGTTAGTTTAGGTGAATTGTTGTTGTTTGTTCTTCTTTAGTTATAGTCATTACCTCTGTTTTGCTTGTGCTAATTTTCATGTTATGTTCCCTACACATTTCGTTTAGACTATTCATGTGGCCTTGTAATTCAGCTTCTGATTTTGATATTAGTGCTTGGTCGTCCGCAAACAGGAGTTCTCTAATGGTTAGATTTGCAGATGGTTCTTCTTCTGTGTTCTCGTCATGCGGTATTCTTGCTGTCTCTGCTTGGCTGGTTTCTTTACATATGTTGTCTTTATATGTTATGAACAAGAGAGGGGACAGGACACAACCTTGTAGTACCCCACATCTTATGGTGAAGGGTTCTGAGTGTCCTCCAGTTGCTCTCACTATGCATTCACTGTTGTTGTATAAAATTCTACATAGGTTTGTTAGATTTGTACTCACTCCATATTGTTTAAGGATTTCCCACAGCTTGTTTCTATCTACTCTATCGAATGCCTTTTCTTGGTCGACAAAGGCTAAGCAAGGTGTTTCATTGAATTCGATTGATTTTTCTATAAGTTGTCTAAGAGCAAAAATGGCATCTGTGCATCCTTTGTTTTTCCTAAATCAAAGTTGTGTTTCGCTTACCTGGGGTTCTAAAGTAGTTTGTAATCTTTTTTTCAAGAATTTTGCAAAATATTTTCCCAGTATGACTCAACAGTGAAAAGCCTCTGTATTGTATGCAATCTCTTTTGCTGCCTTTGTTTTTCCAAATTGGGGTAATTATGGCATTTCCCCAGTCTTATGGTGTCTGTTTTTCTACCCAAACGTGGTTAAATAGTCTATGTAGCCAAGCTGTTCCTACATCTCTTGCTGCTTTAATTAGTTCATTTGGTATTTCATCCTGTCCCGGTGATTTGTTCAATGGGGCTAATCTGATGGCTTCTATAATTTCTTCTTTTAGTATGTCTGGTTCTAGTTCTTCGGTGACATCCGTGTAGGTCTCTTGAATTCCTGTGACATTTGATGGGATGTTTAGAAGTTTTTCGAAATACTGCTTCCATATTATTAGGATTTGTTTTTGTTCACTTATTGGTTCTCCATATTCGCTGTTAATTATTGCAGTTTGGTCAAAGGGTTCTCCTTTGGTTCGCATTGCACTTATCTTTTTTGTAGAAGTTTCTAGTTGCCTCTTTGTAGTTTTTATTTAGGGTTTCTCCATACTCTTCCCAGTCGTTTTGTTTTTCCCTCTTTACTATTATACTCACATGTCTTCTCGCTATTCTATATTCTATGTAATTACATTCCTGTTTGTACTTCAACTACTTTTTATATTTTTTTCCTTTTTGTCTTTTACCGCTTTCTTTACTTCTGCGTTCCACCAAATTGTTATTTTCTTTATCCGTGTTTTGTGTATCTGCGTGGTTTCACATGTTATTTTTGTAGTATTTAAAATGCTGAGGCTCTGGTTATGGCGGAAAATTACCCTAGGGCCATTGGAGAATACCTCACGAGTGGTTGGATCGGATTCCAAGATAGACCAGTGTCTCAGGAAAATGTGCTTGATGGCATAGGCATGTGTATGGAAGGTGAGGATAAGCTTGGGTTCATTGTTCGGAGGTCGCGTTTGTTTGACGAGGGACATTTCCCGCGAGACTTGGGTTATGCGATAGAAAGCTGTGGACAAGACGTCCTCTGGGTAGGACCGTCTGCGGAAAAAGTCAAGCATTTCATGGGCTCTCTCGAGGAAATCATTATCATCCTGACAGATACGACGAAGGCGGAGTAGCTGGGAATATGAGATGGAATCTTTGCAGCTTTTGGGGTGGGATGAGCTGTACAGGAGGAAACCGTGAGCATCAGTAGGTTTGTAGTACACGCAGGTCGTGAGGCCTGCAGGGTTTAATTTAATAGTGGTGTCAAGGAAATTGACAGAGGTGGTAGAAATTTCTGTGGTGAATTTGATCGATGGATGGAAGTCATTGACATAATTAATGAAACGGTTCAGTTCCGCCTCCGACATGTCAGTGAGACCTATGCCGTCATCGATGTAGCGTCGGTAAAAAGAAGGGAGAAGACCATCATAGCTGAGTTCAATCTGGTGTTCCAGATGTCCCATAAATACACATGCGTAGCTGGGTCCCATTTTAGTGCCCACACACCGCTGATTTGTTCAAAGTAGTGGCCATTAAACTCAAAGGAATTATTGGTGAGGACCAATTCATCGTGACTCACAAGTGTGCGAGTAGGGATGGCTTGATCTGTGCGTTGATCCAGAAAGAACTGTAGCGCCCTGAGGCCATCAGCGTGAGGAATGGAGGTATAGAGGGAACATACATGCATTAGGAATAATCTGTATGTGTTCCCAGGAGTCAGTTGGAGAGAGTTAAATGAAAGTAACACATGCGTTGTATCCTTGATGTATGACGGGAGATTCGCAACTAGAGGTTGAAAAATCCTATCAAGAAACGCTGAGATCAGTTCAGTCGAGCATGAGCATCACCTTCCATCCACATGCCTATGCCATCAAGCACATTTTCAGGACGCAGAGGTGTTTCCAAGGCACCACGGCCGGGTTATATACTGGCCAAGACCTATTGACGCGTCCTCGTCGAGCGTCCTGGGCAACAGGTCCCTTCGGGGTCCTGGCTAAAGTCAGTGCTATCGCCGATTCCTCCGAAGTCGGAGAGTGGCTGCCTGTATGGCGAGGAACCACCAGTCTGCACACCAATAAGCCAGACATGGGACAACGGATACTCACGCAAACCTCGGGTCCTGTATGACATCACACTGAAGTTGGACAAAAGGATGCCTTCATCCGATATATAGGACTTCGCGTTGGAGCTCAAGCCAACGAACACAAGCAAGCAAGCAAGCAAGCACATTTTCCTGAGACACTGGTCTATCTTGGAATCCGATCCAACCACTCGTGAGGTATTCTCGAATGGCCCTGGGGTAATTTTCCGCCGTAACCAGAGCCTCAGAGACCAGCTTGTGCATAGTCGCCTCCCCACGGTTACTTTATCTGTGGGCACATTCGAATGCCATCGTAAGAACTGTCTGACATGCCCATACGTTGTTAAGACACCAGAGATTGCACTTTCCCGAGGCACCTTCACCTTGAAAGATTATTTCACTTGTACATCCAGCATTCTGATTTATGTCATCCTTTACAAACAATGTGACATGAAATAAATTGGCCAAACTAGCAGACGTCTTGCTGACCGTTTTAGAGAACACCTCAGAAGACATCAATCAAGGCGCTGACAAACCGGTCCCCAACCATTTCAATTCCTCCAACCATAATGGAGTTGACGATATATGTGTCACCGCATTAAAAGCCTGCTACTCCAATAGCGCCGTCAGGCTCAAAATTGAATGCCAGCTAATCAACAATCTGGGATGCATCCATCCAGCAGGTATCAATACTGTTGTGGACGCTACGGTATAACTGTGCCATCTTCCCCAATTGTCTACACTATCTATTACTATGCTGTCCTTCCCCCTATATCTATACCTAACTGTCCCCACACCCCTATATTTTCATAGCAGACTGTTCGCATATTTTTGCTGCTTAAATCCTATCTGGCAACCCACTTTTAACTCTTCAGCCAACGAGCGCCTTCGCAGCTGGCCAAGCCACCTTTTCTGCCGCACATGGCATAGGAGGAGTTGTGTTTTTTTTTTCTTTGTTTGCTTTATTTCGTGGTGTTAACTATCTGTGGTGTTTTGTCCCTGACAAAGATTCTGAGAAACGAATCGTCGGCCGTCCTGTGTGTCGTATTGAACGCGTTTGTGTGTATTTTATTTTATTTTATTTTATTATTCATTTTATATATTTATTGAGTGCTTCTGATTTCGGATTTTCACCTGTATTTCGCGATTTCAGACACCAGAGATTGCATTTCCCCGAGGCACCTTCACCTTGAAAGATTCTTTCACTTGTACATCCCGCAATCTGATTTATGTCATCCTCTGCAAACGATGTGACATGAAATACATTGTGGACGCTACGGTATAACTGCCATCTTCCCCAATTGCCTACACTATCTATTACTATGCTGTCCTCCCCCACTCCCTCTATATCTATACCTAACTGTCTCCACACCCCTATATTTTCATAGCAGACGGTTAGCATATTTTTGGCTGCTTAAATCCTATCTTGCAACCCACTTTTAACTCTGCAGCCAACGAGCGCCTTCGCAGCTGGCCAAGCCACCTTTTCTGCCCCACATGGCATAGGAGGAGTTGTTTTTATTTTCTTTGTTTGCTTTATTTCGTCGTGTTTTGTTCCTGACAAAGATTCTGAGAATCGAATCGTCGGCCGTCCTGTGTGTCGTATTGTATGCGTTTGTGTGTATTTTATTTTATTATTCATTTTATATATTTATTGAGTGCTTCTGATTTCGGATTTTCACCTGTATTTCGCGATTTCAGACATCAGAGATTGCACTTCCCCGAGGCACCATGTGCAGCGTGTTGATGTTTAGTACGTATCTTCTCGCAGGAGTTTAATATACCTATTAGTTTCCAATTCATATTGTTATATCCTGCTGCAGCCGCTGCCTTTTCTTTCTATTCTATGTGCTGTTCAGCTTGTTTAGTAAGTGTCCAGGTCTCACAGGCGTATGTTGCAATAGGAAAGATGCATGCTCTTAAATATCTAATTTTTGTAGTTCTATTAGTCTTTGAAGAGCAATTGATTATCGTCGTTTAATTTCTTTTATTGTGTCACCATTGTTGGTATTCAATGACCCAAGATATTCAAAATTTTCCACCACCTCCAATTTTTCCCCATTAATGTATATTTCTTTCTCCATAGTAGTTTGATCTGTATGCATTATCTTTGTTTTTGCTATGTTGAGATATACGTTGTGATTATATATATATATATGAAATGTCAGCGAGAGAGCTGGAATTGAAAGAGCGGAGTAAGAAACAAATAATATCAGATCCGTTTGGTATATGATATAGAAACGAGATAGGAGAGAAACTAATCGACCTCACCCAATGGTAACTGAAGAGACCAGAATGGTTACTTCTTAATTCAACAAAAGTGGAGGACATGCATAACCTCCACATAGACATGCCCGGAGTAAACTGCGACACAGATCATGAAATAAATTTACCTGCACATCTTTTACAGGACGTCGCAACCAACTCCAACATTTTTGGTTGTTAATGATTTCTTTGCAAGATTGCGTTCAATAGTGTGCCATTCGTTTCTGAAAGACCGGCACTCATACATTGTAAGAAAATTAGAGAATCTCCGCCTGCTTCCAAATCGCCCGCAGCTGTGTTTTGAACGCTGTATGCGAGATTGCGAACTTCATTCGTAACACCTTCACTACAGCAGGTATTCTTACAAAACGTAGTTGCATATACTTTATATAATCAATCAACCTCAGCATATGTTAGTGGTTTGTGATTTCTTTGATCAGAACTACTTGTGGCAAATTTCAAGATACATTTGAATAAAGTGATACAAAGAGCACGACCAATATGGTTCGATTTAAACAATATATCACATGCAATAACATTGCATTACAAAACAAGTGTGAAGGATTGATGGCAGTACAAGAAGACATGATATATGATGAACTGGTCACACAAGCAAAAGACATTCCCATATCATGAGCACAAAATATAATTCCTAAGAAAAGAAATCAGAAGCGGAAATATATCACAAAGAAAAACGCTCAAGTTAACAGAAGAAAGGAGAAAATTAAACAGACCTAGGACCCCCACCTACAAAAACTACAAGAGAAAAATCAGATGTACAATCTCGGAAGACAAGAAATATTTTTAAATGAGTTCTTGCATTGAAATGATTGAGACTTATTTAAAGAATTCAGAACGCTAACATGCCAATTCCGACCAATGTATGTAACATCATTTGAAGTGACACTGGTCTGTAGAATTCCATGAAACTTGGTGAGAGAATGTAACGATTTCCCGTTACCTTCTACATCCACACGGGGGTATTTGGCCTTTGCTTTTGACAATAGTTTTCAATTGTGAGGAGAAGTGATTGCACTGTTGTGTTGAGAATTCACCCCATACAAGAACATGACTACATTAATAAGAGCTTGGAAGAAACGGAGATGTGGTTCCAAATACACATGTTGCGAACACCTTGGACTCACACAGTACCTCACAACAACTTCCTTGAAGGGATAATGGAAGTAGTACAACATACACAACGACAAAGCCAGAAATCAGGGTTGGTAACTCTAGTTTTCATTTTTTATGTTGACTAGTGCGGCCTCAAGTCTCTAATTCTTTCCCTTAATTGAATAAGAGCCAAACAATACGTGTGTATTTGTTTATGAATATAAAGACACAGACAAACTGCATTTTTTGGTCTTGTAATGAGAAGAGAGACACTGGTAAACATCTTTGCGCCGGAAAGATCAGCGGAAAAACAAGCAGAGGGAGACAGATGAAAATGATACTTGATGGAATGAGACCATGGCATGACAGAATATTACCAACAGAGTTGATCCATATAACCAAGGAACGAGATTTGAGGCAAGATATGGACGCCTACACTAATTGGCATGGTACATGCTTATGGTGAAATAACACCACATCCGCACGACCTACAACAGTATAAGCTATGGGATTACGTGACAGGACACTGCACACGTTACGGTACATTGTTAATCATTTCTGCTTGCTGAAGTGTTACCGGCTCTCCCATCACCACCAACTTTTTATAGAGAATCGTTGCAGTCAAGGCCGGCTCTGAGGCGAAGTGGGTGAGGAGGCAGTTCGTAATCCTGCATACCGCGTTATAAATGCAGCTGCGGGCGATTTGATAAAAGACCATGTTGCGTTTATTTTAATGACATGGTACGAAAGCCGGTCGTTCAGAAAGCAATGACAAACTACTGAACGCAAACTTGCCAAGAGATCACAAACAGACAATAAATGCTGGGTTTGACTGCGATGTCCTGTAAAGTCAAGATTATATCACTTATTTGTAGGTCAGCATGGCCGAATAGAAAAGAGCGCTCGTTCTGAAACATCCGATTGCTGATGCTTAGTTTGTTGGGGGAGGGGGTTCAACCCCTACACCTATCAGTTGGACTTAAACGTTAACTTCTCGTCCTTGATTTGGGGACTCAATTACAAGTACCTCTGAAGTTGGAGTGGGTTCGCCAGATGCCGAGGGACACTGGTAATAGATAAAGTTAATCTATTCGCAAAATTAAATCCATTGTTAAAAGAAGTTGCGTATATAGGACTACACTTAAGTTCAAGACTAACAAGGGCAGAAAAAAAAAATCCCTGATTCCTTTGGACTAAAGACAGAGCGTCTAGTTGAACAATTACCAGCACCATCCCGGTTCTTGTTCATTGGGTTAAAGACAGAGCGCCTAGTTTAACAATTACCAGCACCGTCCCGGTTCTTGTTCATTGGGTTAAAGACAGAGCGCCTAGTTTAACAATTACCAGCACCGTCCCGGTTCTTGTTCATTGGGTTAAAGACAGAGCGCCTAGTTGAACAATTACCAGCAACGTCCCTGTTCTTGTTTATTGGCGAGTAGAAGCAGTCGTATCCTTTTGTTATTTTGTAAATAATCACCAAGTGCCTTGTCGACTGGGGTGGGCCACAATACTATTCCATATCTTGCCATCTCCATCAGTTCGTGTGCTGACTCCCTTTCTGTCTCATTAACACGACTGTCAGGTATTTGTCCTCGCTGTTTTCCTATGTCTCTCTTTCCACAAATCTTTCCAGTTGTCACAATATGTTCCAGCTTTTGTTTTCTCATAACGTGGCCCAAAAAACTGAAGACTGCCTCTTTTTGATGTTTGCGATACTTCGGTAAGGTAGTTAGTTGTATATCCTTTACGTACGTAGCAGTCAACCCCAGCAGTAGTTGGCTGTTCGTGATTTCTGGACATGTTTACGTTCAGTAGTTATTGGGTAAGTACATACATATAATAGCCTAGAGAAGACGAAGGAGCATGGTTAGTATGCTTACTTGCAAAGACAGAAGTCCTGGTTCAATCCCTAGCAGAGACATGATTATTTATTTTCAAGCATATGAGAAGGAAATGCTAGCAGAGAGAGAGAGAGAGAGAGAGAGAGAGAGAGAGAGAGAGAGAGAGAGAGAGAGAGAGAGAGAGAGAGAGAATGAACGAACGAGCGAATGGACTTTATTTTCAAAGGGTAACAAATTGGGCACGCGAGCCCATCTTGCATTCGGCCCTTCCAATCACTCATCTCTCGTTCATAAATAGTGCATAATACATTCACACAGGAAAATAAAACATTGTCAAAAGGATGTTGTAAACTAAAAACAATGCATATTACCATGTTATGAGACACATCCTCCACTCACATCACCCATCCACCATCCACCCACACCTCCCCCACACACACACATCCCCACCCGACTACACACACACACACCCCCAGGCACATATACATGCTCCCACCTATCCATCCGTCCATCCCCCACATCCCACACCCACACACACCCACAACCACACACACATCTCCGACTCACCACACACACACACATCCTCCACTCACCCACACACCCCAGACACACATACATGCACCCACCCACCCATCACTAACCCACTCATCCCTCCACATACACACATCTGCCCACCCACACACACATCCTCCACCCACCAACATTCACCCACCCACATATACTCCACCACCCACCCCCCCCCAAACCACACATCCCCACTCACACATATCCCCGCCAACTCACACATCCCGCAACTACCCACAAACATAACCCTCACCCACCCACATTTCCCCCACTTTCTCACACCCCCAGACGCACAATCTCCCAAAACTCACCCACACATCCCGACCCACCCCCACTCACACAGACACAATCCCCCACCCATCCCCTAACCTACACACACTCATCCCCCAATCGCACATCCCTTAACCGCACACCCCTTAACCATACATCCCCCACCCACAGAGAGAGAGAGAGAGAGAGAGAGAGAGAGAGAGAGAGAGAGAGAGAGAGAGAGGAAGAGAAAGAACTGGGCACCACGCGTAATATGACATTTACTGTAGTGTCCCATACGTCACGCACGAACCTCAGTATCTGCTGACAGAGTATGTTGTATAGCCGTGTAGGTGAAAGTAGTGACCAATATGGGTTTAACATTTCGGGGAGAAATTGTATATATAAAAAGTCTGGGTGGGATGGGGGTAGGGCTGGGGTTAACAATTAGTATACAAAGAGTTAGTTGCATATCCTTTACAGGACGTTTGCAGTCAACGCCAGCATTATTTGCTTCTTGTTGATGTCTTGGTAATTTTATGTTCAGTAGTTTGCCATTGTTTTCTGAACGATCAGCATCCATACTATTTCTCAGAAAACCAATGCAACGCGGTATGCTGCCAAATGGCGCGCAGCTGTGTTTCGAACTCGGGTTTACGGAATTACGAACCGCGTTCATAAGACCTACGCCATGGAGACCGGCTATACAAAGAGCAACTTTCATATTTTCAATAAAAGAATGCAAGAAACATCTTGAAATTTAACTGGCGAAATCAGAATGATACAAAGAAAGAAAGCTACTTAACGTACAATAGTAGACATTGGAATATGTCACATGTGCAGGGTAGCTTCGGAAACATGCGTTAGTCCAAGCGGAAGCAAATCGGGAATCTGGAAACAAAACATTGCACAGCGAAGAAATGCATGAACGTATCAGAAGTATACATCAATCATCATTCAATAGCTTGTCCGCTGCAGAAGATTTTCTTTCATAACAGTCTTTCTCCATACTTTCTGTGACTGCTATGATTCTCAAAGCATCCGTACAGAAAGTAGTTTGCCATTGTTTTCTTCCTGACAATGGCCATTACCGTCCGTAGCCGCAGTCATTGCTTCTTAAACTACGTCTCTGACTAAAACAGCGAAATCGAGACCATAACCAACAAATACCTCTCGGCTTCAATCAAGCTCAATCTGTGTCACCTGATAGGAAGATGTACAAACATTCTCAACATGACTCATGTCCTGAGAATTTTATCAACAAATAAGAGGAATTACAGTAAAGAAAAGGAGCGACTGACCGACTGGTTAAACACCAGGCTACCATTCGGGAGACCTGGGTTCGGATCCACAGTGAAGTGATGGATTTTTTAAATGTCGAGGATGAAAAGAACACCACAGCCGGCAAAGTTCGCTGCGACCACACTAGCCAGGTGGCCTTAATTTTTTTGGCTCAAGATCTCACCCCGCCCTACACCGCATAGTACTATAGGCTTTAATGACAGTTTTCTTTTTTTTAAATTTTATTTTTACCGGGAAGAAAAGTTATCAAACAGGAAATTGATCTATGGGAGCGAAGAGAAAAAAAAATGGTTAAAAACATAAAATATATAATATAAAGTGAATTAAATCCACAAAAGAACTATTCAGTGACAGTGGAGACAACCAATAACTACTGTCTCATATGCATGAAGGCTCATGAAGCATACTAAAAGTCGAAGGATGGAATAATAAACCTGGGAAGATATCAAGAGATTGATAACCAATAGTCTATTTGAGTGTACTGAGTAGCAGAGGATTACAAGTAGATTAGGGGGAGTCACAAACAGTGTTGATTTCAGGACACAGACCTCCTTTTATTACATCATTATCACTATAGTCATTATTATCATTCATCATCATCAATATCATCATCCAGTACCTTGCCAGCTGGCGTTGGAGACGATGATTCTAAACAAATTGCGATCTCCGACGACATGGATCAATTCTTGTGTTGACTCTCATCCGTGCTAAAACACAAGACTGTCAAGAATCTTCTCGCGCTGTCTTCCTCTATCTCTTTTCCTGCAAATCTTTCCGGTTGTCACAACACGTTCCAGTGTTTGCCTTCTCATAATATGGCCAAAAATTGATGACTGCTTTTTTCTGATGTTTGTAAAAAGTTGTCTTTGCGAGTAAGCTTACCTCACAATGTCCAGATTGCCCATTTTGGCAATGTAAAAAAAAAAATGTTTTTTGGGAGCAATTTTTGCAATTTTCTATGAAACCACATCTCCAAGACTTTTATAAATTTTGTTAGCCTGTTTACTAATTGTCCAGGATTCGCAGCCGTTTGTTAAAATTGGTTCTATGTAAAATGAAAGAACTCTTTTTCTAACTTTCAAGGACAAAGATTTATTGCACAAAATGTTATTAAAATAAAGTATAAAGAATACCATAGACAGACCTTTATAATTAATATTATTAATAGTGATCATGTACCACTATGGAGACAAATAAAGGTAAGATTAAAGAGAGGGAAAAATGGTTAAGAACCTGAGACTTAATAAAGAAGTTCTGAAAGTAGACAAAGAAATTCAAGAACAATACAGATTGGCTGTGAAAAATGTTGTTTGTCCATCAAGAATGATGATGACCGTTCATTTCATCCAGTGGGGTTGAAGGTGTGGAGCCGTGGGTTCTAAGATGGCTGATAAGGCCTATTTTGGCTCGAAATGTTCTTTGACAATGTGGGCAAAGAATACTTGACGTCTCTGGAGGAGGATTTCCTGCAGTGGTTTTTCTGTCCTGCCTTTTCTTCACAGCTCTTGCAGTCCTGGTTGCCTCACATATGACTGCACGTAATGATGCACGCCACGAATTTCGGTCTCTGGCTGCAGCCTCTCATGTGTCATGATGAATTCCAAAAGCATTCAGTGAGATTTTCAGAGTGTCTTTAAAGCGTTTCCTCTGGCCACCTTGGGAGCGTTTACCACAACGCCGTTCGCTGTAAAAAATTCGTTTAGGGAGACTATGATCTGGCATGCGAGTCAAGTGACCAGCCCAACGAATCTGATTCTTCATCAGTAAGTGTGGATACTGGGCATGGATGCTCTTTCTAGGACTTCAGTGTCTGGAATCTTGTCTTGCCATTTAATCTTCAGTAGCTTTCTTAGGCAGACTGTATGAAAGTGGTTTCATTTTCTAGCGTGTCGCTGATAAACAGTCCAGGTTTCACAAGCATATAGCAGTGTGGATAATACAACTGCTTTGTAGACTTTTAGCTTTGTTTGCAGGCTTATTCCAGTTCTGTCCCATACATTCTTGTACAGTCTGCCAAAGGCCGCGCTGGCCTTGAAGATTCTTGCATTCACTTCGTCATCAATTGGGGCAGCTTGTGACACAGTGCTGCCAAGATAGGTGAATTTGTCCACAACACTTAGTCTATGATCATTCACTTTGATATTCGGCAAAGTGTGATTATTCCCTGGAGCTGGCTGGTACATAACTACAGTCTTCTCCAAGTTGATATTGAGCCCAAAGTTGGCACAGGCATGTGAGAAAGCTGAAACATTATGTTGTATGTCCGCCTCTTAGTTGGCGTATAGAGCGCAATCATCAGCAAACAGGAGCTCTCTGACGGTGTCGCTGTTAATTTTGGTTTTAGCTTTCAGCCTTCTGAGATTGAATAACTTTCCATCCATACGGTAGTTGATGTCTATTTCAATGTCATCGTTCTCAAAGGCATTCATCAACATGGCTGAAATTATGAGGCTGAACAGTGTTGGTGCCAGGACACATCCTTGCTTCACTCCATTGGTGACAGGAAAGGGTTCAGACAGTTCACCATTTTCCTGTACTCTTGCCTGCATGCCGTCATGAAATAGCCGCACTATTTGGACAAACTTTCGTGGACAGCCATATTTTGCCATAATCTTCCACAGTCCTTCTCTGCTGACTGTATCAAAAGCCTGGGTAAGGTCAATGAAAGTGGAGAACATTTCGCAGTTCTGTTCCTGACATTTCTCTTGCAGCTGCCTTGCAGCGAAAATCATGTCAACAGTTCCATGTTCTTTTCTGAAGCCACATTGACTCTCAGGAAGAAGACCTTGATCGAGATGGGCTGTGAGGCGATTGAGAAGAATTCTGGCGAGTATCTTTCCTGCAATTGAAAGCAAGGAAATGCCTCGGTGGTTGTCACAGGATTGGCGGTTTCCTTTACGTTTGAAAAGGTGGACTATTGACGCGTCCTTGAAATCTTGTGGCATGGTCTCGTTCACCCATATGTTTGTAAAGACTTGGTGAAGCTACTCTGTTAGGACCGGCCCACCTGCCTTGTATAACCCTGCTGGAATGGAGTCTGTGAAAAATAGGTACAATACAATAGCTAAAATACAGAGTATAAATGAACAATGGGAAATGTTAAGGGACTCCATTCATCAAACTAGCAAAGAAACATTACCGGAGAGAAGCCAAAAAGCTAAGCAAATATGGATTAATGAAGAAATCTTAATGCTGGTGGACAGAAGGAAAAAGAATAAAAATTACAAACAAGAGTATGCTAAGATAAATAAAGAAATAAGAGATAAATGTGTGAATGCAAAAGAAAGTTGGTTAAACGAGCAATGCAAAAAAAAATTGAATTAAATTCTATTAAAGATTTTTAAAAAAGTATGCACAGTGAGCTCACAGGAAGAAAAATAAGAATAAATACAGGGGTTTGAAATCAAAAACAGGAAAGATATTATTGGAGGAAGGTGCTATAATGAAGAGGTGGAATGAGTATATAAGAGAATTATATAATGGAGAAAGGGAAGGATTAACAGAAGAAAGTAACTTAGAAGGCCCACCTATTCTAAAAGAAGAAGTCGCTGACGCTATGAAACATATAATGAAAGGAAACACAGCTGGGCCAGATGAAATCACAGTAGAAGAATTAGAAGTATTGGGATAATTTGGGGTAGATATATTAACTAAAATGCTGAATGATATTTACAACAGTGGATATTTACCGAGCGATATGGTGAAATATGTATTTATAGCAATACCAAAGAGACCAGGAGCAATTGAATGTGAAGATTTTCGTACAGTTAACCTCATAAACCATGTCACTAAGCTTCTGCTCAGAATTATAATGAGAAGAACAAGAAAGAAAATAAAAATGGAAATTAGTGAAGAACAGTATGGTTTTATGGAAGGAAATAGTACAAAAAAATGCAATATATATATATATATATATATATATATATATATATATCCATCATGTGCCATGCCGGTAGGCGTGGGCGGTCATGTTCTGCCATCTCACTCGACCACCAGAGTCGTGGATCAGTTCCGTGTTTCTGTCTCGACCATGCCACAAGGCCAAGTCATCCAGATACTTGTTTCTAGGTCTTCCCCTTGGTCTGTTCCACTCGATCTTACCAGTTGTAACCAAGTTCTCCAAATCATTTCTTCTCATAACATGCCCAAAAAATTGTGACTGTCTACGTCTAATGTTTCTGATCAGTTTACGATCTTCATTTGTTTCATATATATATTACGAACACTAATAGAAAGGTCAATAGAGAAACAGAGAGACATATATTTATGCTTCATAGTTTATACCGGCGGTGGCCAACCTTTTCAGCAGGCGGGCCAAATTTGGGAAATAATATTACCTGCCGGGCCACGCAACTAATGTTTTTTGTTGTTTAATTGTTGTTATTAATTAAAGTAAATAAGCAAGCGTGCTATAACTTCGACCACATAGTCGCTTCCCGGTAGGTGAGATCGTGCTCAAACGCTTGCCTGGTTTAATTTAAACACACAAAAAATATATATCTTGTTAATTAATTTACCTTTCCCTTGTAGATGAATATTAACGTCATTTAGGTGGTTATTTATATCGACCAGAAATACAAAGTCGCAAACCCACTCTTTGTCTTCAAACTCTGGGATACTTTTCGACTTGCTTGCAAAGAATGATCGTATTTCGTGTTGCAAATCAAATACTCTTTTCAACAATTTGGCACGGGTCAGCCATCTTACTTTTGCATAAAATGTAACGCCATGATAATCTGAGTCCAAAGACTTTAGAAATTCTTGGAACTGACGGTGATTCAACCCGTTCGACTTCATGAAGATCACTATTTTGACGACCACTTTCATGTCATGGCCCATTTTGAGGGCTTTCGAACATAAATTCTCCTGATGATTAATGCAATGAAAATTTAGCATTGAAGTGTTACCAACTTTGGAGGCCTCATTTTCAATAAATTTTACTAAACCTTCGGGTTTCCCAACCATTGCTGGGGTACCATCCGTTGTTAAGCCCGGTAGGTTGTTAAGTTGTAACAAAAAGCAATTCAATGTCGGTGTAACTGCTTGTAACAAAAAGCAATTCAATGTCGGTGTAACTGCTTGTAACAAAAAGCAATTCAATGTCGGTGTAACTGCTTGTAACAAAAAGCAATTCAATGTCGATGTAACTGCTTCTAACAAATCTCGTAACTTAGTTGTGTCCTTAGGTGTATACAGCGCCGCTAATTCTTCTGTCTTTTTAAAATGGATGTCAACTATTATGCTATTATCAGACAGACTGTGGGATCAACACCTTGTGCCACATTTATTGAAAGACAGAAGATCAAGTGGTTTGACCATGTTGTTAGAATGCAACACCAGCAACTACAACTGGCCTTACATGAAAGATCATCTGCGACGAGACCAAGAGGACGTCCAAGAAGAACATGGATTGACGACATTAAAGACATTGTACAGCCACACGGAATGACACTATCCAGTGCCGCCCACTGGACGCTGGAACGCAAATTATTCCTCCCCACGACGCTTGAAGGCAGAAGTGGAAGAAGAAGAAGATGATGATGATCAACACCCACGATAAAAATTTCCAGTTGGGCAGTATCTGCCATATCTGTGCTTTCATCCACTGCTAGAGCATAAAATATAAACTCGATGCTCGACTTTTCAAATTGTCTTCAATATGTTTTCCAATGTCGTCCACACACCTAGTAATAGCCTGATGAGACAGACTTATTTTTTGAGAAATCCTTCTTCTTTTCTGGACACAGAGTTTCAACGACGTTCTCCAAACATCCCTTAACAATTTCACCATCTGAATATGGCTTGGTTTTGTTTACCGCATAACTAGCTTTCACATAGCATGTTGACTCTGAACCCGCTCTAGTAATTATCCTTTGTTGTGCAGATATGTTTTTGTTTTTGTTTTAAAGTCACTTACTTGGTCTTGTCGAAATTGCCCTTTGTACTTATAAAACTTATTTGCATGTTTAATCTCGTAGTGCCGTTTCATGTTATTCTCTTTCACGACAGTAACAGGTTCGTTGGATATCAAGCATATGAGCTTTGTTTTAATTTCCACGAAAAAATAGTATATAGTCCACCTGTCTTGAATACTTCTTAATTCTTCTGTGATTCTTCTCTTCTTTGGTCCAACGTCTTTACTAGTTGACACCATCGTTACGTAATACCTTCATTTTCACATTTTCACATAACAAAAGCCCACATCAAAATAATATTAATAATATATATTAATCATACCTTTCTCGCTGATGTTCTCAGCCAATATCCAACCAATATTATTTCTTCCATCAACAACATCCACTCAGAGAAATATCAGGAACAGAGAGTTTATATCTAATACCACAAGGTCTTATCACAAACTAAACCACCATGGTTCCTACAGTCTATGGTCCATAATATTCCCTTTACGAATGTGCATGTTCAAGTTACTGGAGTAGAACTAGCCAGGTTAATAAGTTCCCAAGGTACACATATTCATTCTGCTAAATGTTCCGGATTTGGGAGTATCCAGTGCAACATTCCTCAAGCGGTGAAATATACCTGATAATAAATTTCCTCAGAAGTTATGAATATCCACAGGGCAGATTAACTTCAGGAGTTATAAATAGCCTTAGTTCAGATAAAGTTCAGACGTTATAAATATCCACAGGGCCGGTAAACGTCAAGAGTTATAAATATCCAAAGGGCATATAAACTTCAGGAGTTATACACATCCACACGGCAGATAAACTTCAAGAGTCATAAATATCCATAATAATACCAGTCAAGGATGGAAAGTATCCATACATAATAAACGACGGGCAGTAATAAGTTTAATGGGGTGAAAAATATCCACGATGATGCCGTTCAGGTTTTCAAAATGTCCTCAAAGATAAAGTTCAGGTTTTAAAAATGTCCAGGTGGAAACAATCCATGTTTTGTAAATGTCCATCTGGATAACTGCCAGGTTTTGACAATGTTCATAACCCTTCTCCTGAATTTAACAACTAGCAATGGAGGGAGGACTCAGCCGGTGCATTTTCTTGAGTAGTAGATACATTGGTGTTGGCCAGGCCATCCTCTTATATGCATTGATCATTCACTCAATGGACTTCTGTAATGTTGAGGTTGCCTTAAACTTGGAGAGGAAATAATATTAAAGAAATTCTGTTCTTACAGCAATATGAAGGTGAATCCTTTTCATCCTGTGCCGATGAATCAGCCACTCCACATGAGAGCTGGAGCATGTGTACCTTGCTTCATTTTCGGCTAAGGCACAGTCCACCATCCTGGAGACCAAAGAACCCCACTGTATGCAATACGGAAAACACAGCTAGGAAAGCATTTCTCAGACTCCTTACAGTTCTCAATGTCACCCCTTAAAAAAATTCTCAATTCAATCCACCCACTCGATTTCTTTTAATGTACTTATCCTAGGCGCACTTTTAGCACGGAACGTGACAGCTCGATGTGGATGGTGTCTCGGAAAGGGCCGGGCTGGAGAAAGAGAGAGAGAGAGAGAGAGAGAGAGAGAGAGAGAGGGGGGGGGGGAGTAGTGTTGCCATCTCCCGACTTCTTGTCACCCACAAGATGGTCACATGTGTTCTGTTCCTATGTCGTGTGGACGCAGTTTCCAACTCCTGTCAACTTCAAACGTCCTGGCGGCTTAAGTGTTATGGTTAGAAAATTGTGCTTGGCCTCGAATTAACATTGTGACCTCTGAATACACAGTTTAATAGGGAATCCAAGTGTCGTTGATAGGCATAAAATATTGGAAATATGTCACAACGACTCATGATGTAATGTTCTTTTGGTGATATGTACAATAAAGTTAACATTTATGTTCATTTGACCTAGCTCCGCGGGCCGCAACATGACCCCCGGCGGGCCGCATGCAGCCCGCTGGCCTCGTGTTGGCCACCCCTGGGTTATACTAAGGCATTTGATAAAGTAAAACATGATGAGCTGATTAAAATGTTGGAAGATATCAGCATTGATGGGAAAGATTTAAGAATAATAAAGAATATATACTGGAACCAAGGATAAGCAATTAAAATGGGAAATAAAGAGGGTAGTTACCAACAGATAAAGGTAGGAGTACGACAGGGGTGTGTCTTGTCACCTGATCTCTTCTCCTTATATAGCGAAATAATAATGAGAGAGATCGAAGAGAAGCCAGGAATACTAATCGGATGTTATAATATAAACAATATACTCTATGCAGACGACACAGTATTGGTGGCGGATAATGCAACAGACCTACAACAATTGTTGGACAGTGTAGTAACAGAGAGTGCAGAGAAAGGACTCTCCTTGTATATCAAGAAAACAGTAACAATGGTGATATCAAAGAAAATAGGGACACCAAAATGTGACATAGAAATAGAAGGAAACATTCTTAACCAAGTGGATAATTTTAGATACCTAGGGGCACTTATAACATCAGATGGAAGATATACAACAGATATTAAGAGCAGAATAGGGCAGGCAAAAGCCGCATTTCAGAAAATGAAGAGTATCTTATGCAATAAGTCGCTATAAATGAATGTAAGAAAGAGAGAGTGCTAAAATGCTACACAGAACAGTTTTGCTGCATGGCAGCGAATCTTGGAATGTAAATGAACAAATTAGGAAGAACTTAGACGCAACAGAGATGTGGTTTTTAAGACGAATGTTGCGAATTCCTTGGACTGCCAGAGTAACTAACAACGATTGCCTGAAAGAGGCTAATGAGAATAGAACACTATATACAACAATAAGAAAGAGACAAACAGCTTTCTTTGGCCATGTGATGAGAAGAGAGGCATTGGAGAACATCTTGACAACTGGAAAGATTTAGGGGAAGAGAGGCAGAGGCAGACCAAGAGAAATGATGCTGGATGGATTGAGACGGTGGCATGGAGGAATATCATCAACAGAGTTGATCCAAAACACCAAAGACCGAGATCTGTGGAGAGGCATGAACGCCTACGCCAGCCAGCACGGCACTTGATGATGATTATTAGTGACCGTTTTAACGCAATTTACAGGGCTCAACAGACTGATCGTGTACACGCTTCGCCTCAGTGACCTACCACTATATCCTTGTTGACTGTTGGATCAATTCACAGAGTATGTTCTTTAGGACTTCCAACAGTACAGCCAGCTGAGAAAGGAATATTGACTTAGTGAGACAACGCTGCATTCAGGACTGTATGGAGTGAAAAAGAATCCCCCAAAATACGATTTACTTCATTACAAGAATTCAGTGGATTGTGTAAATACAAAAGAACCAGAGCAGGTAGGCAGGCAGACAGGCAGGCAGGCAGGCAGGCAGGCAGGCAGGCAGTATTTCCTTATACCATCAAAATATTATTAAAAATGTAGACGTTATGAGAAAAATTACCATTGTTGGTGGGATAGGGTAAGGAGAGACATAACATATCAATAACAGTAGATATGCCGATGATCGTATTGACTGCAGATAAAGCACAGGATCTGCAACATTTAGTAGACGCGGTTGTTATTGTCAGGGAGTTTATGCAGGGGCCGTTGGCCATGTTTGCCACTGAGTTGTTCTTGTGCTTGTGCATCTGGCAAAGCTCATCCTGTGTTCTACAGGAGTGGTTCTGAATTGACTTGTTGTAGTATCACTACGTAACCCTTCTATGAACTTTAACATACGCATTACATAATGATCAACAACACTTCAACAATGAGTTTTTCATGACACAACAGCCGCGCAAGTTTCGACTATGTATTATTGTCTCTCAGTAAAACAATGTCTAATCAATGTCACTAAAATTGCAAACAACAATACTTGCACTTGGCCTCTACTCTAAAAACTCTGTCCCTCGATCTCTTAAATGACGTCGACATTTATCCGCTGCTTCACAAACGCTGCATATACAGAAATGTGGAGGTGAGATAGCAATCTGCCATTTCTGTTATCAGTTATCAGTTGGGGTATCTTCATTGCACTCCGGACATGTCCATAGGTGCTCAGATCCTCCCCCCCCCCCCCCAGCATATGCATCAGCGTCCGGTGGCTAATAGTGCCAGTTCTGTGTTGGTTGACGAGGCGCTTTGTTTTCCCGATGTACCTCTCGCGTCTGGCTGTGCCGATTCTTACTCCCAGGTCTTTCATCCTGGACAGCGATGTGTAATCACTGACGTCAAAATCCTCTGTTCTCGCCAAGTCTTTAAGGACGTTAATAACATCGGCACGATCCAAGGGCTGGCCATCTACAGGGGATGCAGAGCCAGCCAGTTTGTCAGCTCGTTCATTCCCCTCGACTCCCGCATGTCCCGGGACGAAGATGAAGGTGACTTTACGGACAACAGACTTCCGCAGCGATTCAGTCCACTGTCTACGTACAGATCCAGCTTCGACCTTCTTAATCATGCTCATTGAATCACTTACTACACACACGTTGGTATAATGCTGTGATTCCAGCCATATGAAAGCCTGTGTAACTGCCATCACCTCCATCGTCATGCTGCTCGTGGTCATAGAGTGGGCACCACTGGATTCTTGAACGGTTCGGCCCGCTGAACGGGCTGTAAATGCCCACGCTTTTCTGCTGCTTTACAACAGATCCATCTGTATAGATGAGCACTTCGGGGCTATCTGAGTGTTCATAGATGAGCGCGTTAACCTCTGCATTGACAGCGGCAGGGTTCTGCTCTCTGCACCGTCTGTCGAGTGTGATAATGCAGGAGAAAGTGCCCTTAAAAGCTGGAGGCACCGGCACCCATTCCTTGCCGGGGTTGATACTGGTAAGACTGCAGACCTGTCTGACGACATCTTCCGCCCGACCCATCCATGATTTGCCCCTCTTTAGCCTGTCACCCTTTTCTCTGAATATAGCGTCATGCAGAGGGTGCTGCTCATCTGCACTTATTTTTAAGTATGCACGATTGACCACATCACCATAAGGTGCTGGTTTGTCTATAAAAAGAAGGCTCTCGCAACATTACCGTCAACATTATCCTAATCATCAACATTATGAATTGTTCAAGAAACATAATCTCAAATCTTAGAAAAAGTATTAATCACTTCAATGTGAACAAATACACCGTAAGTAGACTAACAGCTAAGCAGCCACTAGTGAACACTGAAAATCACAAACGAAAGTGGCACGATTTATGTTTAAACTGGGGCTTTATTGAGACTATCCAGAGAATTTGCTCAGAGCACTGGCTTACACACATAGGTCTATTAAAAGTACACTCATACCAGAATTTTAATGTACGCATTCGAGAACTTTGAGCGGTCTGTGACGCATTACTATCAGACTCTGTATCGTCTGCGACTGTTGTGTTCCTTCTGTAATCCCAGCCAGTGACAGGTGCAAGATCTAGGTTAAATGCATTTAACATTGCCCCCGATCATCACTATTATCAGTATTATTTACTTAATTCGCTGGTGGCGTCGATGTCTGTGGCTTAAAGGTTAATGAAAGCAGTTTCACAATTCCCCAATATACCGAGTTGAAAGTTCAAAATCAGCCACAGACGATTTAAGAGCTAATTAGTTGCAATGATTTCGAAGATTTGAGAGTCGACAGTTCAGAGAGAAATAGCAAACAAAAGATAAAGTTAGTCGAATACCCTTTATAGGACGTTGCAATCATGATGTTTGGCTGTTGTTTCTTCGCAAATTTACGGTCACTGGGTTGCCACCACCTTCTGAACGACCGGCACTCATACCATTGCATGAAAACAATCGCATGGCTGTTGTCCAGTACACTGTACTTATATTTATGTATGATGTCGCTATGATGTGCTGACGGTATATAAAGCCATGATCTAAGCACGGTGTAAGAAGATGTAATCTGTTCGTGGTATGATAATAAATTATATGTGCACTGTATGACAAAACATATTCTGGAAACGGTATAACTGGACATAATCTATTCACGGTATAACAAGCAATGATCTGTTTATTGCAAGACAAGCCATGATCTGTTTACTGTAAGACACGCCATGATCTCTTTACCGTAAAACAAGCTATGATCAGACAACGGTTACACTAGACACGTTCTGGCCAAGGTAAAACTAGTTATGATCTGCCCACGGTATAACAAGTGAGTTGAGATGAGTTGAGTTAAGTTAAGAACCGACATCACTGCACTCAGGACATTCCAATAAGTGCTCTGCCCCCTAGTTCAACAGCCAGCGAAGAGTCATACTACTAATCGTTCCCACCGCTATCTGATTAAATGTTCTCCTGGTCTTCCCTCACAGTTTTGAGATTCTTCCACGGTATAACCCCTGCCGATCCACCGCAATCTCATTCTTTCCACATATTGGTAAAGAATGAGATTTCGGGGGATCGGCAAGGTATATAACAAGCCATCTTCTGGCCACGGTATAACAAGTTATGATCTTGTCACGGTATAACAAGTAATGATCTGGTCACGGTATAACAAGTTATGATCTGGCCACGGTATAACAAGTTATGATCTGGTCACGGTATAACAAGTAATGATCTGGCCACCGTATAACAAGTTATGATCTGGCCACGGTATAACAAGTTATGATCTGGTCACGGTATAACAAGTAATGATCTGGCCACGGTATAACAAGTTATGATCTGGTCACGGTATAACAAGTTATGATCTGGCCACGGTATAACAAGTTATGATCTGGTCACGGTATAACAAGTAATGATCTGGCCACCGTATAACAAGTTATGATTTGGCCACGGTATAACAAGTTATGATCTGGTCACGGTATAACAAGTAATGATCTGGCCACGGTATAACAAGTTATGATCTGGTCACGGTATAACAAGTAATGATCTGGTCATGGTCACGGTATAACAAGTTATGATCTGGTCACGGTATAACAAGTTATGATCTGGCCACGGTATAACAAGTTATGATCTGGTCACGGTATAACAAGTAATGATCTGGCCACCGTATAACAAGTTATGATCTGGCCACGGTATAACAAGTTATGATCTGGTCACGGTATAACAAGTTATGATCTGGCCACGGTATAACAAGTTATGATCTGGCCACGGTATAAAAAAATAATGATCTGGCCACGGTATAACAAGTTATGATCTGGCCACGGTATAACACCATGATCTGGCCACGGTATAACAAGTTATGATCTGGCCACGGTATAACACCATGATCTGGCCACGGTATAACACGTTATAATCTGGCCACGGTATAACAAGCTATGATCTGGTCACTGTATAACAAGTAATGATCTGGCCACGGTATAACAAGTTATGATCTGGTCACGGTATAACAAGTCATGATCTGGTCAGGGTATATTCTTCTTCTTTGCGTTCATCCGGAGTGTTTATTCATATGTGATTGCGGTGTGTCTGGTTAGGCACCCTTGGATCGAAACCCTTATGTCAACACATCCGTCTTTTAGCGTGCATTTTTGACCAGGTTTGCATTTCTGGGAGACTCCCACTTTTGTGGCACCGTCTACCTCCTAGTTGGTCGAGTTGGAACAGTCGGAGACTTAACGGTCATATCCCTCAAAGGAAGGCAGGGACAGTCCATAGCATTTTCCGCCATCCTGGGTGGCTTCCATAATTGCAGAGCCGACACATAATGCTCTGGTGCTGGGCTCACCGAGGGAATCGTCACGTCCTGCTCATGGCTGCTTTAATTCCTCACTTCAGTATATTGGGCACTTCGTTATCCCCGGGCCGTTCCCGCACAAACCAGACAGGTCTGCAAACGGTATTCACTCAGCGAGTTTTCGACACGGACATGTGCTTGTCGCTGCGCCCGTCAGAGCTGTTCCAGGCACGACGGACATTCGGAAAACTACCTAGTCAGAGCTGTTCCGAACAAGAGCGCCATTCGGAAACTAGGTAGTCAGAGCTGTTCCTAGCACGAGAGACATTCGGACGAGACAATTCACTCGGACGTAATTGCGTAGTACCAATTTTTATTTTGCCACCCGTAGGACGGCACTTCCGGCTTCGGCTGGCATTTTTTAATGAGGTTGGCCTTCCTCGGGTTTCGAGGAACGTTAGACTTATTGTTGTGATGTTGCCCACATCTAATCTGGTCAAGATAGAACGATAAGAGATATCACGGTCGACCCTCAAGGGAAGGCAGGGGCAGACCATGGGCATTCACTCGCTATCCAAGGAGGCTTCCATAATTGCAGAGCCGGCACATATTGCTCTGAGACTGGGCTCACCCGAGGAGTTGCCTCGTCCTGCTCATGGCTGCTTCAGTTCCTCACTTCCATATGTTGGGCATCTCGCTTGCCACTGGTCGTTCATGCACACATCAAGAACGGTCAGACTGCGGGCGACATCCACTCGGTAAGCTTTTGCTTTTGACTTCGGACCACGCAATAGGTTCGCTAGCCGTGCGTTCCATTTCGTGTTGAGGCGTTTTTCCACTTTTGTCTACACTCTATGTATTAGATACAGACAGTTTTCGTAACCATTTCATTCGACTGGGGCACTTTTATTACTTTTTTTACTCTCTCACCAGGTAGGCTACATGCGCTGCCGGCTCAGCACCTTACCTTCGTGCAGCAGTGAACGAGAAACGGCCAGGCCCTCTCATCCGGGAATCCCTCATATCCCCCAGCTGAGAGCCCTCGAACATGTATCAGACCTGAGCATGTAGCTTGCTCAGTATCTCACCTCTATTTTTCGGTAGGTGGGTATCGGCCCGGCTCTCAGATCCGAGAGTTTGTGGCTTAGAGGCGTTCAGCCACAGCCCTCGAAAGAGAACCTTAGAGTATTGTCCGGACCAAGGTCTTCTGCCTTCGTGTACCTGATTTAATCTTTTGACTGCTTTCCTCAGTCTACCTGCAGATCAGCATGTTGTGTCTCTCTTAGTCTGGCCCCTATCCCATAAGCTATCCGATATGTAGTTTTCATCCATCGGCAAGCAGATGGGGTCAATGGGACACGCAAGCTTCCCCACCATGGCAAGGTGGAGACACATCGGGGGAGTGGTCAGGGTATAACAAGTTATGATCTGGTCACGGTATAACAAGCCAAGATCAGACAACTATGAAACTACATATGTTCTAGGCACGTGTTAACTACCATAATATGTTCACGGTTTGATAAGCCATGCTCTGGATAATACGGGACATTTCGAGTCTAAGAGGCTGAATTATTAACATCAAACAAAATGCTGCATGGGTTGACAGAGTAGTTCGGAGGATGATAACAGTTGCCACTTACCAAAAACACACAACGATGATGATTCTGTTGGAACATGATCACCGGCGCCACTGGTCATGGTATATACTCATGTTGGCCCCTAGATAAACAAATATTACATTGCAATACTTGTATTGCTGTTGATACCTATAATGTTGCACTTAACGTCTATTCATGGGGGGAAAGTTGTAATTATGTCCGCTGATGACATTATTGACATTAAGTTTGACATCACAGATGATAATGGTGATATAGTTGACATGAAAGTTTATGGGTGGCATTACATTTGATCATAAAGCGTTTCAATAATCGGAAAATCGATCTGCAAGTTTATTTATAACGTATGATTTAAGTTTAAGATGGTCGCTCTAAACGTCAGCATACATTAGTTAATGTTATTTATAGCGTCGGATTGTTTTCTACTACAGTAACTAGTGGAACTGAACATGTGTCTTCATTGTAGGGGACCCAAGAGCATGCTGGGAAGGATTAATACAGGCATTCTTCGTGCTCCATAGGAAAAATACAAGATAGGAAGCATCCGTTGGAATGCCTCCCCCCCTCCCGCCCACCTCTCCTAGAACATGCTGTTGTGGTGGGGAAACGATCAAGCATGCAAATTGGCTGCATCTGCACCATTGGGTGGGCTCATGGTGAACGATAAAGCTGATCTAGGATCTTTTGGGATAGCGTGCAAAGTGTGGACAGAACATGATAAATAATCATTGTCTAGGGAATATGCTGCTACAGGGAGTGACCAGAGGATCTGGCCGGCGCTCAGCTGTCGTATGATAGGCCAGGCAGACATATGTTGCTTCTGATAGCTTAAGTTTTGGAACTCTTCGCTGGTTGTTGAAAATAAGAACGGCGCGCATATAGTACTGTCCCGAGTGCGGTAATGTCGCTTCTGAACTCATACCCATCCCAACTCATATCACATAATAATATTGGCATTACTGTTGATGATTATACACTTGCTCTTAACGTCTGTTCATGGGAACAAACTGGTAAACAAATATGCTGATGTTCTTGCAACACAATTTGATTTGTCATCTTATGTTGATGACAAATCAGTGGCCATTGCAGTATGTTAATGCCAATATAGCTGATGTGAACATGTATAGGTGGCAATATAGTTGATGTGAACATTTATAGGTTGCGATATAGTTGATGTGAACATTTATAGATGACAATATAGTTGATGTGAACATTTATAGGTGGCAATATAGTTGATGTGAACATTTATAGGTGATGATATAGTTTATGTGAACACTCATAGGTGGCAATATAGGTGATGTGAACATTTATAGATGGCAATATAGTTGATATGAACATTTATAGATGGCAAATAGTTGATATGAACATTTATAGATGGCAATATTGTTCATGTGAACATTTATAGGTGACAATATAATAGATGTTAACATTTATAGGTGGCAATATAGTTGATGTGAACATTTATATGTGGCGATATAGTTGATGTGAACATTTATAGATGGCAATATAGTTGATATGAACATTTATAGATGGCAATATAGTTGATGTGAACATTTATAGATGGCAATATAGTTGATGTGAACATTTGTAGATGGAAATATAGTTTATGTGAATATTTATAGATGGCGATATAGGTGATGTGAACATTTATAGATGGCAATATAGTTCATGTGAACATTTATAGGTGGCAATACAGCTGATGTGAGCATTTATAGGTGACAATATAGTTGATGTAAACATTTATAGGTGGCAATGTTGTTGATATCAACATTTATAGGTGGCAATATAGTTGATGTGAACATTTGTAGATGGAAATATAGTTTATGTGAATATTTATAGATGGCGATATAGGTGATGTGAACATATATAGGTGGCAATATAGTTGATGTGAACATTTATAGGTGGCGATATAGTTGATGTGAACATTTATAGGTGGCAATATAGTTGATGTGAACATTTAGAGGTGGTAATATAGTTGATGTGAACATGTATAGGTGGCGATATAGTTGATGTGAACATTTATAGATGGCAATATAGTTGATGTGAACATTTATAGATGGCAATATTGTCGATGTGAATATTTATAGATGGCGATATAGCTGATGTGAATATTTATAGATGGCAATATAGTTGATGTGGACATTTATAGGTGGCGATATAGTTGATGTGAACATTTATAGGTGGCAATATAGTTGATGTGGACATTTATAGGTGGCAATATAGTTGATGTGAACATTTATAGATGGCGATATAGTTGATGTGAACATTTATAGGTGGCAATATAGTTGATGTGAACATTTATAGGTTGGAATATAGTTGATGTGAACATTTATAGGTAGCAATATAGTTGATGTGAACATTTATAGGTGGCGATATAGTTGATGTGAACACTTATAGATGACATTATAGTTGATGTGAACATTTGTAGGTGGCAATATAGTTGATGTGAACATTTATAGATGGTAATATAGTTGATGTGAACATTTATAGATGACGATATAATTGATGTGAATATTTATACATGGCGATATAGTTGATATGAACATTTATAGATGGCAATATTGTTGATTTAAACAGTTATAGATGGCGATATAGTTTATTTGAACATTTATAGATGGCGATAAGTGTAATCGGCACTGCGACAAAGGAGTTACGAACGCAATTAGCAATCCCGCATTCCTCGTTCGAAACATAGCTGCGGGAGATTTGGAAGCAGGATGGCAATATATCGTCCTACTATCCAAATGGGTGGTCAAATTTAGTTATATATTATTCCTAGGCAATGAATCAGTTAATCTTAATAAAACTGTTAGATCTGTTTTGATGTAATAAAAAGTACAACTTTAAATTATAATTAGCTTAACACATCAAAATGGCAACATCGTCATGAATGGCATCGTCTAGCACAGTGGTTCTCAACCGGTGGGGAATTCGCGCCTCCCCCGCCCCCCCCCCCAACCCCCGGGTGAAGTTTAGGGTTTCCAGATTAAGATTATTTCAAGATCGCGTTAATACAAGAACCGGTTACTTGATATTGTTTGTCCCTACATACTTTACAGTTCTGTACGTCTCACTCTTCTGAAATTCATTTTATAACGTTAGTAGACCCGAAAATCACGTTTTATTTAGACGTCTAGACTTGTGTTAGTATGTGCTATTAAATTTAGCTTCCATTATTACACATACTGTGTAGGGGCGGGGGGGGGGGATTTTTAGGGTGGAAATACGAAATGGGGAAATGACGGTCTGAAAATATTGTGAAGGGGGCGGAATGACGGTCTGAAAATATTGTGAAAGGGGGCACGGGCCAAAAAGGTTGAGAACCACTGGTCTAGCACCTTACGATTTGCTTGTTTTTCCCCACTAGCACAGCACCGGGGGCGACCCAGTCATAATACATGGGTGCGATGTCTCCGGGAATATGATCATGTCCGGCTTAATACTGACCATATTATATCATTCGTGTGGATATCGTCGTCTGTCGTGGCGTATGATCGCTTGAGTTGTGAAATCGGATAATACCATTGGTGTCAAAATCGTCGTCAGTCGTTGCGTGTGATCTCTTGTGTTGTGGAATCATATACTTGGTCTTCTTAGTTAGTTAGTTGCGTATTCTTTACAGGACGTCGCAGTCAACCCCAGCATTTTTGGGCTGTTTATGATCTCTTGGCAAGTTTTCGTTCAGTAGTTTGCCATTGCTTTCTGAAAGACCGGCACCCATACCATTTCGTTAAAAAAACAAACAAAAAAAAAAACAAAAAAAAAAAAAACAACGCAAGACGGTCTGCTGCCAAATCGTCGACAGTTGTGTTTTGAACGCGGCATGCGGGATTACAAATTGCGCACTTAACACCTACGTCACGGAGCCGGCTGGTATTTGTAGGCAGGGAGGAAAATAAGGCAATCATCTGTGCAAGTTGACCACGTTAACAATCTCGTGGCAGATCGACATCGTCAGGGGTAGGCCTTTAGTCTACTGCTCTGTCAACATTCTTAGAAGCAGAAACGTGCCGCGGGTCGATACAACTCGTTATCTTAGGATGAAATCTTTCTAGAGGAAGAACACCGAATACAGATGCATGACGTAGTAGTCATCATCATCCAGCGCCTTGCCGGCTGGCGTGGGCGATCATGCCTCTCCACTAATTACAATCTCGGACGTCATGGATCAATTCGTGTGTTGACTCCCTTCCGTGCCATGGCACAAAGCTGTCATGAATCTTCTCACGCTGTCTTCTTATATCTATAATTCCTCAAATCTTTCCAGTTGTCACAACATGCTTCAATTTTTGTCTTCTCATAACGTGACGAAAAAAAAACAAAAAAAAAACGAGGACTGTCTCATTCTGGTGTTTGTGATAAGTTGTCTTTGCGACTCAGCTTTCCTGAAAACATATTGAATGCTCATTTTCGCTGTCCAATTAATTTTCAACATTCTTCTGTAAACCCACATCTCCAAGGCTTCCCGTGATTTTTTCGCCTGCTTACTAATTGTCCAGGATTCGCAGCCGTACTGAAAAACTGGCTCTATGTAACATGCAAGAACTCTTTTTCTAACTCTTAATTAATATTATTAACACCCACGATCATGATAAGTGCTTTGAGTTCCAACAGCAACTTGAAGACGCTTTAATGATACATCAGAAAATTGTACATCAAGTGAAATATGGGGCACACTTAAGGAAACTCTTTATAAAACAGTGGTGGGGGTTTACGGCACTCTGGATGATAAGGACTGGTTTGCGGCAAACAGCCAGTGGTTTAAGGCGTTTTAGACACAAGTGTGACCGCCTGGGCCTCAGAAATATCCGCACTCTATATTGGAACTGTACCAGCGGAAAACAATGGGGCCCTATTCTAGAAAACTTGGTTTACAGGAATGGCATTGTAGCGATCCAGGAGACGAGACTTGGTGATCAGCTACTCCGAATTGCCGGCTTCAAATGTTTCTACAACAGATGACATCTTGGAATGGCGATTCTCATCCGCAACAGTATGGTGGCGTCAGAGCTAGACATGTCCAGTTGGAACAGTGACGATATACAAATACAGGCGGTAAGAGTTCAATCTGGTCTACCATTTGTGTTGGTTAATGTTTATGCCCGCAACGCGAGTATGGATTCCCAGAAGTGGCAGTGCTTAAGTGACATATTAGGTCACCAGAGAAATGTTATTTTCTGTGGCGATTTCAACACTAAAGGCAAATCATTGGGAAACATTTCCTCTAACTCACATGGCGAGGAGCTCGAGACTGCACTTGAAACCATTGAGCTGGTTTATATCAACAGTGGCTGTGTCATCAGGACAGCAAGCCGTCCTGGTGATGAGGACAGTGCTATTGACCTGGCGCTGGTTTCTCCTTCACTCACTACAGTGTGTAGATGGGGTGTCCTAGGGCACCACGGCAGCGACCACCACCCTTGCAGCATATTGGTGGAGAAAGGCAGAACCAGGCAGCACAAGTTAACGGTCAAGACTTTCCAGTATGACAGTGCAGACAAGATGTGGTGAGTAAAAAAAGGCGTGACAGGCGTAGAAAGCTTCGGGGCAGGAAAAAAAAAAGCTGGGAGCAGCCACCTTGGTGGAATTTAGAGGTAGAGAAGGCCTGGGTGGATAAGCATAGTGCTGCAAGGAGATGGTAAAATGCCAAGAAGAACAGAGATGTCCATCCTAGTTCCTGCATGTACTTAGAAAGAGAGATGCACAAAAAAGTAAGCTATTTAAGAAAAACTGGCCAAGGTGGTTAAAAATGAAAAATGGGCAGAGGTATGTCAAAGAGTAAGCACAGACAAGTCACTGAAATTGTTCTGGCGACTGCATAAAAGCATGAGTGGGGTAGTCAAGAATAAGAGCATTTCTGACTTCCAAGGTGCTGACCTCATCTGGCAGAGGACTGACGAGGACAAGGGCAAAGCCCTTTTTGAACGCTGTCTAGAGCAGAACAACCAGACAGACATGGGAGGCCGAAATCTTGCCAAGGAGGTCACCTCAGACAGGTGCAAGGCCCAGAACATTTCGCACGAAGACACAGTGACAGGGAAAGAAATCAAGGCTGTGCTTCGACGATAAAAAAAACAGCGCTCCAGGGCCAGATGGCATAAGATACGACGACATCAATAGGTGTACCGACGAGCTAGTGAAACTAGCAGACATGCACAACAAGCCTGGCAAAGACCACACACAAATTCAGGGATATCGAGTTATAACCATGCAGAATACAATAGGCAAGCTGCTGGAGAAGTTAATTGCCAGAAAAATATCAAGCCAGCTAGAGGGGCAAGGAGGTGTTTTCCCATCTACCCTGGGTAAGTACCGTCCAAAAAGAGAAACCTGGACCAATGCAGCAATTTTTGCCCATGATGTCTATGAAGGTTTCCACTCAGGCATTGAAACCTTTGCTGCAGCGATTGATCTTGAGGACGCGTACAACAGAGTCCATTGGATTTTTTAGTGCTTCGGCTTCTTGTACTCAATATAAGTCCATTCCTCCTTAGTTGGATCGCTGCATCCCTCTTGCAACGGAAAGTAGTTTTTAGATCTGGCAGTTGGACTTCAGAAAAAACAACAATATATCCTGGTCTACCACAGGGATCACCATTATCTCCAGTACCGTTCAACGCCTACACTATGAGAATCACCAGCGAGCAAATCAATGGACCGGGGAGGACACTGTCATATGCCGACGATGTTTTAGTGTATCGTCAGGGGAAGAAGAGGAATCAGGTTGCTATGGAACTACAAACCGAACTCAATCGCATAAGTACTTGATGTGTTGAAGCTGGGTCAATGGTCAACCCAACAAAGGCAACAGTGACATGGTTCTCGTTGAATAATCATATTGTCAGCACGCCAACACCAACTGTTAATCTGTGTTCAGAGACAGTGGCTAGAACGCAGGCAACGAATTACCTGAGGATACGTTTTGATCGAAGCCTTGCTTATAATGAGCACATAGACCAGGTAATAACAAAGGCCAAGCGGGATTTGGCTGTGATGCGGGTGATGGCGGCAGCAAACTGTGAGCAGCGCCATCTATGTCTTCTATACGAGGGGCTGGTCATGTCTGTTTTTGAGTATGCAATGGCAATACTGACTCTCAGGCGTAAGCAGATAGAAAGGATGGAAAGGATACAGAATGAAGCTATGCGCATAATTCATGGATGTACAGGAGACACAGCGTGCAAGGCGATGCTCTACCTTCTTGATTTTCCAACCATTGAAGACAGACTACAACTTGGCAGAGCACGTGCCTACCTCAGAGTTAACGCAAACACACAACATCCACTGCATAGTGAAATTATGAAGGTGAAGGGCAGCAGGTTAAAACGAGGAAAGTCGTGGATGGGTCAAGCCGAAGACATTCTTCAACAGGTGTGTTCACTTAAGGACATAGAATCTGGCGAGGAGTGGTTACAAGTGCCAACAGATTTCTGTACGTCCTTTTAAGTTTGCATCCAATTAGACAGAAAATGCAGACAAGAAAATCCGGCTGCTGTGGAGGCGGATGTACAAGCGTTGATTTTCGAGAATATGCTAGACTGTGATGCTGTCATTTACACAGATGGGTCGGTCGTCCGACATGTGAGAAGCTCATGGGCCTTTACGGCTCGGGCCGGAGGGAGAATTGTGAAGGAGGACTCTGGTACTTTTGCTGAGACCACAAGTAGCCTGACTATGGAAGTCATGGCAGTAAGTAAAGCATGGCTCGAGACACAGACATTCACTAGGGCATGTTTCCTTAGCGACTCAATGAGCATGCTCAAGAGGATAGAAAGGGGGTTGGATCTGAAGATAATGGTTGCTGTCCCTGGAGGGGTATCGATTATTTTCATCTTCGTGCCAGGGCATGCGGGAGTACAAGGAAATGAGCAGGCTGACAAGCTCGTAGGTAAGGCTACTGTGGAGGACGGACGTGTCATGGACCAGGCTGACATTCCGAATGCTCAACGAGAAGTAAGACTTTTGCGAGAACCAAGTGATGACTGTGAATCTACAACTATGGCCAGACTGCGAGAACAGCAAATTAAAAGAGGGGTAGCCAAACAAGAACACTACGCAGGAAGCCAAAGAAGATTGATACACCAACACAGAATTGGTGTCGTTAGCCACTACACGCTGCGGGATTTGCTGATGAGGGGATCCGAGCACTTATAGACTGAATGGTTCGATGTGCAATGAGGATGATTTGTCGACTAACTAACTAACTAAACAGCCAGATTGATTAAAATAAGATAGCTCTCTTAAGAAAAAAGGACAGAAAAATGCGAAATATTCTGAGTGAGCTGAAGCAAGCTAGGAAGGATGTGCAAAAGGCTGCCAGTCATTGTGCAAATGATTATTGGATCAAGTTATGTGAGTTCATTCAAAATGCAAGCGATCAGGGAAACGTCAGAAACATGTATGAAGGGATAAAGAAAGCCTGTGGTTCAATGATCAAAAGAAGTGCACCACTGAAAACTTTGACTGGAGAAATCATCACTGATAAGAAACAGCAGATGGATAGATGGGTCGAGCACTATTTAGAGCTTTACTCAAGTGAGACCAAACTAGCGGATGGTGCCATCAACGCCATAGAGGCTCTACCAACTCTTGACCACCTTGACACACTTCCAACAATAACAGACGTTAAGTGTGCTATAAATGAACTTGCAAGAATCTGGCAATTCCCCAGGTAAGAATGATATTCCAATAGAGGTTATCAGGAGTAGGCAAGACACACTCACTCTACAGATCCACCAGCTAATAGAGCTATGCTGGCGAGAAGTACAAGTCCCACATGGTTTCAAAGATTCAAGCATCATAACACTGTACAAGAACAAGGGCGATCGGAGCGACTGCAACAACTATAGGGGTATCTCACTTCTGTGTATTGTTGGGAAAGTATTTGCCAGAATTGTTCTGCGCAGACTTCAAGCCCTAGGAGATCACGTCTACCCCGAATCATAGTGTTGCTTTCGACAGAACCGTTCTGCCATTGATATGATATTCTCATTGCGGTAAATGCAAGAAAAATGCAGTGAACAGAATCAACCACTGTTTATTGCCTTAATCGACCTCACAAAGACATTTGATTTGGTCAGTCGTGAGGGTTTATTCAAGGCAATAAAGAAGGATGGCTGCCCAGCAACTCTTCTGTCCATTGTGGAATCGTTCCACACAGGCATGAAGGGTATAATCAACTTTGATGATGCAACTTCAGAAGAGTCTGAAATCAAGAGTGGAGTTAAGCAAAGGTTGTGTACTAGCTCCTACCCTCTTTGGAATATACTTTTCACTTCTACTGAAATATGCCTTTCGTGATCAGGATGGTGGTATATACATTTACTCACGCTCGGATGGCGACCTCTACAATGCTCAGAGTCTGAAGGCCAAGACCAAAATTAGGAGGGTACTGATCAGAGAGGTGCTTTTTGCAGATGATGCTTCAGTTACGACACACACTGTGCCTAGTATATCTTATTTCCAGAAATGATTCTAGCTTGTATTTCTTCCCTTATTATGTTGGAGCAGTTGAAGATTGTACCCAGGTATTTGTATGTTTCCGTTCTTTTAATGGTAATATTATCTATTTGTATGTGGTCAGAGTTTTTAGCTGTTCCTTCTCTTGAAATTACCATATATTCTGTCTATCTTGGTTGATAACCAGCCCTATTTGTAGAACTCTTTCCTTTAAGTGAGTCAATATTTCCGATGTCTCTTGTTCATTTTCCCCTATAATATATATATATATATCATCTGCATAACCAAGCAGTCTGGATGTTCCCCCAATAGCACATTCCTCCTTTACTTTCCTTACAACTTTCTCTAGAGCCAGATTGAAAAGGAGCGGCGATAGTGCTTCACCCTGTTTCAAGCCAGATGTTATTTGGAAAGGGTCTGATTTCCTGCCTTTATATGTTACTATATTATAAATATCTTTTATGCACAGTCTGGTCATGTTGATTAACTTCCTTGGTATTCTAAATTCCTGCATAGCATTCCATAGACTATTCCTATATACACTATCATAAACCTTTTTAAAATCCACAAAAATGTTATGTAGATCTCTTTTATATTCCAAATTTTGTCGTAAGATAAATATCTGATCTATTGTTGATCTGTTTCGTCTAAAACCCGCCTGGTAGTCACCTAATATGTCTTGTGAATATGGTTTTAGTCTATTTAGTAATACCGCGGATAGTATCTTATAGCTTATGAACAGTAGTGATATTCCTCTATTATTTGCACATTTGAATTTTTCTCCTGTCTCAATGATAGGTATCAATAATGACTCTTTCCTGTCATGGGGTAGTTCTTCTGTCCTATCAAGAAGTTCTTCTGTCCTATCAAGAAGATGCAAGTAGAAAACCTGCCTGCGAGCTGCAGCGAAACGCCAGAACCTGAAATAACCTCAAAGAAAGCTACCACTTCTACACCAGTTGAAACCGCTCCCATCGCTAAACCGACGCCAGAGATTGCAACTACAACTGAAGCCAGCAACAACAGTGAAGCCCACAGCAATAACGAGAAGCAGCCGGGCAGCTCACCAAGACCTCCACATCGGAGGAAACCACAACAGAGGACTTCACAGGCAAAATCCTGCTGAAACAAACAAGCGTGGGAGAGGCTAATCTGTCGGCGCTACCAAAAGACAAGATATTAAGTCTGTTGGAGAACGAGCTGGGAAGACACAGCGTCACTCAGCTAAGCAAGAAACCTGATAGAATAGTGGTCTCCATCATCAATAACTCCAAGACCACCGCAACAATGCAGAAGATGTTACAAAACAAGAAATTAGACATCAAGCTACCCCACGGAATCACAATAGAAGCCACCCGACACCGCATGATGAAACAATGGGGCATCAAGCAAGTCAAGACCCATCTCACCAACGACCAGATAAGGGAGATGCTGACAAGAGAGAACAGGAAACTCAAGATCACCAGTGCTGAGAGGATCATCGGCAAGAATAACATCCCATCCACAGTCGTCATCGTAACATCGGAGGACCGAGTGATCGCTCAATACATTAGATGGGACAAGAAAGACCAAGACCCAGAGCACTACATACTGAGAGTGCTGCAGTGTTCTAAGTGCCCGAAATTTTGGCACACCTTTGCCACCTGCAAGAGTGAGGTGGAGGTGTATAAATACTGCTCTAGACTCCATCCATAAAGTCAGTGCCAGCATGCAAAGACCGACACGGACTTCAGGAAGCCTAAAACTAACAGAAAGTGTGCCAACTGCCTCGGCAAACATGGCACCAGGTACCTTGGATGCTCCTGCCACCAAGACAGCAAAGGAGCAATGAAGATTGCCATCAAAGCTAACCTGCCTTATAAAGAGGCTACGAGGCAGTATGAGGCAATCAAACGACTCACAAAAAGCGACAAAGCGCAACTGAAAGGCCAGCTGAAGGACCTGAGATCAATGTTTAACAGCATTGAAGAAGAAAAAGACAAGACACAAGAAACACAGACAACAGACGTTCAGCGCATCCTTGACGAAATTAAACCAGTTCAGCAGAAGATTGAGCAGGATATCGCACGAATGGCTGCTATATAAGCCATGACAGAAGAAACTCTATCAAAAATTCAAGAAGAGAGATAAAAGACAGAAGGAACTCTCAAACAGATCACAGAAGCCACGGCAGCACCGCGGGGCCCAGGTACTGCATGCGTTCAGTAAGTATGTATAAGCCAGGAGTGATCAGAATAGGTCATGCTAGAGAAGTGGCCTCGGTGGGAATTCTACTTTGTAGTTAGTAAAACACAATTTCATAATTGAAGCAATCGCCTTTAATCAGCAGAAGCCAGTCTTATGCAAAGAGAAAGACACGATAATCACTTTAAAATTACCGTGGTAGACATTTGAAATTACTGTGTGATTATGTGTGACGTATATTTCAACTTGAAGGATTTATCTAATCACTTTAGTTTATATTATGTTATTTCTGCAGTATATACTTGACGAGATGCAGCGATAAATGCCAGATAATTAATCGTGCAATCTGTTGTAAACTTCTTCATTATTCAAATTTCACAATTCTTCGACATAACCATTCTACGGTTCAAAATCACTCACATACGAGTTGGAAGCAGCGCACTTTGTGCTTATTTAGATGATGCGATGCGTTGGCCGTTCAGAAAGCAATGGTAAATTGCTTCTTCTTCTTGAACGCCATGCTGTGTGGCGTTGGTGATCACGTTTGTCCACAGCCCTCTGTCACTATGTGCTACCAATCATTTTTTGATACTAATATTCCTCAATGACATGATGCCAACTGCCCAGCATATTCTCCTTTTGTATCTTCCTGCCTCTATTTTTCGATGTAACGGCATGCTCCAGTTTTCCCCTTCTCATGACTTGCCCAAAGAATGTGGACTCTCGTCTTCTGATGGGAGTAACGAGTTCTCTTTGTGAATTATCTTCTTTCAAGATATCTTCATTGCTCTTTATATCCGTTAATTGTGTTCGCATCATTCTTTTATAAAACCACATCTCTGCAGCTTGCACATAATTCCTAATTTGTCTTCTAATTGTTAATGATTTATTCCATAGATCGAGATTGGTTTAATACAGCCTTTAAGGACTAAGATCACTTGCAGGGAACAGTCTTCATCTTGTGAATTGCTGCCCCTGCTTGGTCTAGATTCACATTTAACTTCTTTAATACACCTTCCATCTGCTGCTAGTAAAGTACGCAAACAATTTAATGCATTTACTTGTTTCAGATTCAATCCATGCACTGATTTTTCACTGGGATATGCAACATTTCTTTGTAATAACCATCCATTACGTCTATGTTTCTGTTATTCAGACTAAGTCCTCAGTTTTAACTTCCTGATTGGAGAAATAGGTCTACGTCTTGCTGACAGATTTAGACAGCACCTATCTGATATCAACAGTGGTGTCCAGAAATCGGTATCTACATACTTTAACAGTTCTTATGTAGCAGAATAAACTCCATTTATATTCAACCAACAGACTCAGTTAGTCCTTTCTATTCGGACTTTGTTATACTTACCACTGTGGCATGGCAGACATACAGGTCACGGTGCTCAAATCGCGCGCATCTCACGAACGTGATCGTAAAACATTGGAAAACCACCTCATATTCCAGTTGGGTTCACTCTCCCCAATAAGTCCCCTACCAGAATTCACCAGCAACGCCTCCACTTGATCCTCAAAAGACAAAATCCTGTCAAAGGTGATACCCAAGTAACTCAATTTACTCTCTCGACTAAGAGGACATCCATTCAACATAATACCTGGGACATCTGCCTTGACGATCCGGTTATCCAGGGAGTACCACACAACCGTTGCCTTGTCTGGATGTATAATGGCCCCTGCGTCCCTTCACCACTCTACCATCCCATTTACTGCCACCTGTAAGTCTTTCGCCAAACTTTCCCTGTCTCTGCCATGTCTGTACACCAGCACATCATCTGAAAATGTCAAGATTCTACCCACACCTGGTGTCTCAATAGCTGCGATTTTGTTGGTGTATCATTAAAGAGCACTGGATACAAGGCAGTTCCCTGTGGCAACCCACGTGTAATAGTACAAGGGTCAGAAGTCCAGGAACCCATGCGCAGTGCAAACTTACGCTCATAAAGGGCTAACGCAACCCATCTAACAACGCACGCGCAGACCTCCATGTCCAACAGTGTGCATATCAACCGATGATACCTGACAAGAAAAGAAAAAATCGGCCTATGACAGTGGGAACAATTTATAGAGATGATAGTGTGCACGTGACAACAGAAAAAGAGAAAGGGGAGGCATTTCTCCAGAGATTTTTAGAGCAGACCAATCATAATGATGCGGACACCAGGGATGCATTTGGAGAGGAATTATCTGGCACCATGAAGAATATGCAATATGAAGACATCATACGGGTTGAAGATGTTAAACATAATATTTAAAAGGCAAAAGACACGGCACCAGGGCCCGATGGGGTTAGGTATGGCCACATGAAGGCTTTGAGTGATGCAGACCTAAAGGAGATGAAAGACTATTTAACCAGAGCATTAGGACAGCAAAGGTACATAAGGATTGGGTGCACAGCTATCTCATCCCTCTCCCAAAACCATTCAAGGATCATTCAAAGCTTAGCGGCCTTAGGATCATCACCCTTCAAAATACATTTGGGAAGGTTCTAGAGAAGATAGTGGCTGTCAAGCTGCAAGAGTTCTTGGAAAGGGGAAGCGTCTTCCAAGAGGCCTGGGGAGCTACAGACCAGGAAAAGAAATCAAATGCAGCCACTTTTTGCCTTTGAAGTTTATGAGGGGTTCCAAAATAGACAGGAAATGATGGCGGCAGCGCTTGATCTCGAGGATGCGTACAATAGAGTTTGATATTATATTTTGATGACCACACTGATAGAGAAGGGGGTCAATCCCTGGTTGGTGAACTGGGTAGCAGTTGTCCTGCATTCTCGTCGGGTTGCTCTCCGTCTGGGTGCATGGACCTCAGAGCCACATTTTTAACCCACAGGGATCTGCAATCTCACCGGTGCTCTTTAACGTGTATACGAGCAAGATTGCAAACCTTGAAGCACCAGGAGTTGGAAGGATACTAACATTTTCATATGATATTCTTGCATATAGGCAGGGGAGAGATAGGGAGCAAACAGCCCAGGAGCTACAGGTGACAGTAGACAAAGTGATTGACTGGTGCACTGAAATGAGTGCTGTCATCCAACCTGAAAAGGCGGCTGTTTTGTGGTGCACTCTGGACAACATGATTGTAAGAGCTGATGTCCCAAGCCTCGCGTTAGATGGTAGAAGCGTCAACAGAGAGAACAAACTGAATTATCTGGGAATCACATTTGACAGGAGCCTCTCCTTCAAGGGCCATGTGGAGACGGTTGTGACAAGGTCTCAAAAGGGACTCAATGCACTTAAAACTATGGCTGCAATGGACACAGAGCAGAGAATGCTTTTCAACTATACCAGCACTTGATCCTCTCAATGATTGATTATGGACTAGGACTGCTCACTGTCACAAAGAGTCAGCTGGTGAAATTAGAGCGCATACAGACCGAAGCTATACGGGTCATTCTGGGATGCACCAGAGACACCCCAGTAGTGTGAATGCGTTACGTTCTTGGTCTGCCGACTGTTGCTGGTAGGCTCAAGGTGATACAGGCGAAGGCACACCTCAGAGTAGCTGCAGACACAGATCACCCGTAGCATGAACCGCTGGACGCAGTTAAGGGTCAGCGACTGATAAGAGAGAAATCATTGATGGCTCAGGCGGAGGATACTATCAGACAGGTGTGCATCTTGGAGAACATTAGGCGACGAGAGGAGTGGGTCAGAGTGCCAGCGGAGCAGTTAGACTTTTGCAGAGTTATAACCACATTAAGCTGGGATGCAAGGAGTGGCCAGCAGGGGCCACGGCAGTGGAAATCCAGCAACTAATTCAGGATAATGCTCGCTCGGGTGATGTGATTATCTACACAGATGGGTCGGTGTTGAGAGGTAGGAGAAGTGCCTGGGGGTTCTTAGCAAAAGCTAATGGTCGACGTTTGGTGCAGGAGAGCCTGGCATATGATACCACAACATCTAACTTAAGAATGGAGGTGAAGGCGGTCAGTGCAGCTTTCCGCTGGATGGAGATTATGATACACAAACACATCGTGATTGTAACTGACCCAGAAAGCATGCTGAGGAAGGTGAGGAAAGGCAAGCTTCGGGCAGAGTGGCATCCTCCCTTTGGAGGTCACGGGTAGCAAGCATCACCTGGATCTTTTCTCCGGGGCATGCCGGTGTGTTGGGGAATAAACAGGCGGATAGATTAGCTGGCTCTGCAAAACTTAGTGGAGTATTGATTCATGACAAGGCAGACGTGGTTGCGGTCTTGTGGGAGCACGTGTACACCTCGGAGGAGCAAATGGATCACCATGGTCTGGCAAGAATGAGACAGCGAGGAGTGACTAGGGGATCTGGCCGATGCTTGACACTCAGAGGAAAGGCGAGACGGACATATAATCGGATTGCTACTGGTACTATTGGTGTTGGAACTCTTCGCTGGCTGCTGAGGATGGGGGCGGAGCGCTTATGGGAATGCCCCGAATGCTATGATGTTGGTTCCTAAATCAATCAATTAATCAATCAATCAATCAATCAATCAATCGATCGATAAATCAATCAACCTGACCCTGTTATACTCATCCTCCAGGTCAAGAGCTACCGCCACTGTCTCTTGTTTATCCTGGATGCCCTCGTAGACATTAAATGAAATAGTTGCAGCAATGACCCAGGTATCCTTCCCAGGCCGGTAACTCCCGAGTCCTTGGGGTAGCAGATTACGACTTTCCAAATGTTGCTGGGGCCTGCGTGCTACTATCTTTTCGAGGCCTTTGCCACACGTGTTTTGCAGGGTTATGTTTCGGTATCTATTAAGTCTGGGGTGCTCCTTTCCTGGCTTTGGGAGTGGGACAAGGTAGCTATGCAGCCAATCGTGGGGTATTTCCGCAGTATTGATGCTTAGGTTGAAATAAAGAGCCATCTCCTGCAAGTCCCAATAATTTACGTTACTCATATGGGAGTGGTCTCTCTGGCTGTGGGGTTACAACACTTTCTCTCTGTAATCCCGTTTATCACGCAGAGTCTCGCAGCGGAGCGAGAACTGAGGTGGTTCGACCCCCGCTCGTGACTTGCGGATACTGAGCCGGCCGCTCAGAAAGCAATGGCAAACTACTGAGCGTAATCTTGCCAAGAGATCAACAGACAGCTGAAAGATGCTGCTGTTGACAGCTAAGTCCTGTAAAAGGATACGCAAAACATTTATTTATTACATATGGGAGTACCTCACCCCATCCGGACCTGGCGCTGTGTCTTTAGCCCGATTCAGTACACGTCTAATCTCCTCCACCTTAATCTCACAGTCCTCCTTTCTAGTGACGCGTGACAAGGCTTCTCTGACGTTATCTCTAATAGCTCTATCTTGCTGATCCGTCTGTTTTAAAAATCGTGCAAGAAAAGCCTCCCCTTTGTCCTTGTCAGTTGTCATAGGTCAGTTGTTATCATCATAAACGGTACCATGTGTACCAGGCATCACCTGTCTCTTCATCTGCCGGTGCAGCCTCCAGAATTTACCCAATGTTACATCCCCACCGACTTCATTGATAAACTGTTCCCACTTAATCCTTCTTGCCTCTGCTGCCTGGAGTTTAAATTCCTGTATCTTTACTTGCTTATATCTTTCAGCCTCCTCCAATTTGTATTGTTGTCACTACACGTTCTTTACTATTGTTACATCTTTGACATCAATGTTTAAAATCTATAACATCCTAATACTTTTTTTTTCGTGTTTGGCCTTATACAATTCCTAAGTGTGATCAATAAAGTAAAATCAAAACAAAGTTTTCCCATAGTGAATTTGAATAACGAAGACACAAACAATAGATTGCACGATTTATAGCCTGGCATATTTCGGTTAATCTTATCAGGTACATACTGCAGAAATGCACACAACATAAAATAAAATAATTACATAAATCGTTTCGTCTGAGTTTGGTTTCAGCTGTTGGCAGTGGCGCTTTATAAATCCTGAGGAGTACCGATTCAGATGTAAGACAATCTTCGGACTTTCAAATTTTAGAAACGACAGTCCCTAAACTCAAGGTATTTATCAAGCTAACCTTTCGAGGGAATGACGTAATGCTACGTCTACTTGACCGGCTCATTACAGCGGTCGGCTGAACATTCTGTGCTGCAACTCCAGTTATAGGTACAGAACCACGCCTATTCCAGCCCCAGCTGTAAAAGAATCTGTTCCTCTGTACGCCAAATTCAATAGAATTTACCAATTCACATGCAGGCGCCAGTCTACCTACATCAGTATAACAGATCAGCAGTTAGACAACAGAGTTGTTGAACACATGCCCAACTGGATTGAACTGATACTACACTCAGGCGATGGGAGGCTGGGAAGGCCAACACATCACAATCTTCCTACCTTGTCGATTGCACGGCAAGTTTTGGAAACCAGTCATGTGATTGATAGAGACAGTGCTTTTTGCGTGTTGTTTAATACACAAAATAGCCGCTAGTTAAAGTTTGCAGAAGTTACCATCATTAATCTACATAGGCCAATTTTTTTTTTCGGACAGAAAGAGTTTAAAATTACCGTGGTAGACAACTTACATTACTGTACGAACATGTGTATATTTCAGTTTCATGGATTTATCTAGTTATTTTACTTCATGTTGTGCGAATTCTGCAGTATGTATCTGACGAGATGCAGCAAAATATGTCTGGCAATAAATTGTGCAATCTATTGTTTCTGTCTTCGTTATTCAAATAAAGTAAAAATATACATCTACGTTAATTTCAATTATTCTTTCTGGTAATATTCTCAAGATGTATATGACATTGTTTGTGCCTAACCTTCCACAAATCCTCACTTAATCTCCAGTCTCAAACATTATTTTATTTCTTATTCTTGTCATTGTAACTGACATTAGCATTTTAGTCGCATGACTTATTAACTGCTTCAATGCCGAAGGATAATATATCGCCAAATTTGACTTCCCATTTGGACAAAAGGACGATATATCGCATACTAAGATTATCGTGTTTTTGTTTTGTTTCTTCTTCCGCAATTTCAATGCTCGGTAAAAGGAAATTTAACGTATAATATTTGTTAATTTGAATGTCTACCATGTTTGGTCCAAACTTACTTTTTGTTTGGTACTGAATCAGTATAATTGTGCTTTGTTCTCCACAATCCGTTGCACCATATTTCTTTGGTAGGGCTGTGACAATAGATTTCAACAGATTGTCAGGGATATACCGTTTGTTACAGATATAATTCAATAATTTTGTTATTCCATATCAGTTCACGTATTCGTTTTGTATTTTGTCTTTTTTCCCCCTCGTATCTACGAGTCCTAATGTTTGGATTTTTGATTTTATCATGAACTCTACTAGTGCTGGTTCTTTATCTCCTAGTCCATTAGCGTTCCAAGTCCCGAATATCTTCTGTCTGGGTTGTAATTTAGCTGTTGTTGTTTTATTGTTCGGTGTGTTTCCAATGTTAGCGCTGATCGAGTCATGCTTTTCTTTTAATTTCTTCCATACATCTTGATCAACAGTACGTGAAAACATAAATTCCCTACCGGTTTGCTGTCGTTGGTTTATCCTTATTTAAACACACTGATCTTAGACAACACAAACGAAACACATAATTATACCTCCAAATCGCAGCAAACACTGTTTACTCCCCCATCTTCGTAACTTGCCCAGGTGCACTAAGTCGATCTTTCTGTCTGTGTCTATTGTCATTAATTGTACGGGAGGTTGGTTGTGCGAACTGTGTGTTGCCTATCCCTTTAATAGCTAACACAAAGCACTTCTCGTCTTGGAAGACTCTCCATAACATGTATCTTCTATTGTGTTCCACGGCATTGTGCTGTAAGTCGTGAAAGTCAATCATCGAATTGTCATGCTATCCAGGCCTAACTTTTCTTTTAATTGTATAATTGTTAGTGCAGCTATGTTCCCACTATGGGTGTGATTGTTTGTGAATTTGTGTTATTTCCCAGAGGATAGAAAGCTAGTAGCTTTATACTGACGCATTTTATTTAAGATCTTTAGGATCAGCAATACCGTACGAATTCCGGTTTTCTGAGAAATATCAAACCATAGTTCCCCTATAACGACTTTGGCTTCCATTGATATTTACCACATCATTACCATCCCAGTAGTACAATGGGCAGTTAGTAATTTAATTTCTCGTTAGCTTAGTTACTAACGCCGGTCTCTCTGGCTGTGGGGTTACAACACTTTCTCTCTGTAATCCCGTTTATCACGCAGAGTCTCGCAGCGGAGCGAGAACTGAGGTGGTTCGACCCCCGCTCGTGACTTGCGGATACTGAGCCGGCCGCTCAGAAAGCAATGGCAAACTACTGAGCGTAATCTTGCCAAGAGATCAACAGACAGCTGAAAGATGCTGCTGTTGACAGCTAAGTCCTGTAAAAGGATACGCAAAACATTCATTTAGTTACTAACAGTAGGAGTACACATGCTGGAGAAGCACAGTGACATGGTGACAAGTCTGAGACAGGAAGTGTATATTGTCAGGCTATTTGCCATAGGCCAGAATCCGTGGCCTAAAGGCTTGCGAACGCGATTCGAGAGCCGCTTACAGCACGTTCGAAACACAGCGGCGACCGATTTGGTACAGCAGACCGTGTCGCGCTGGGGCTTTAACGTGTTGGTTTGGGTACCGGTCGTTCAGAAAGCAATGGCAAACTACTGAACGTAAAACTTGCCAAGACCACAATAAGAGCAGTAAAATGCTGGTGTTGACAGCGATGTCCTGTAAAATAGGATATGAAAAAAAAAACTTGCCGTAGAGTTAGACGCACGACGTCTAATCTCCCACTCCGTGTACGACATGTTTAAACAGGGGCCCCAAAACAGCTGTGCGAGGCGGCAGAAAAGGTCTCGTGATGGCTCTAGAACAATCGAAATGTTGAGTGGGATAAATAAATGTAGTAATATGGTTCACTTTCCTGTCTGGAAGTCGAAGCATATCATGCCCAAGACCCAACACTTAAACCAGCGTACAATCTTCTATTTAAGATCTGGAACTTTTACTGTCTCGTGTCGACTCCTTAGCCATCCCTCCAAATGAGTGAAGGTCACTTGTGACTGGGACACTTCAATGTAATCGAAACACTATGTTGCAGCAGTCACAGAGATAAGTAATGCCGCCGAAGATCAACCTCCGGCAAAGTTGCTTATGGCGGTGAAAGTCGTCTTGCGAGGATCGCCCTCCGCAGCAGATACGGGGTGAAGGTTGGGGAGCCCAAGCCCACAATCAAGTAGCTCAGAGGAAGAACTGGCCTTCTAAGGGGTAAATGGGAATGCGTCTTCTTGAGCTACGAGCGGAATACGAAGAGGGAATCATGACAGCAACATCTAATGGTGCAAAGCGAACCTCCATTGCGGAGGCAACGACAGCGGCGAATGGCCGGGGAAGAAGTTGCTTTCGACGGCAGAAAGTGTGAGGGCCGACACAACAGATGCACGACGTTCTCCTTCCCGAGGACGGAATGACTTGGCAACAATCACAATGCGCTTGTGTGGGACAAGTGGAAAAACAAATGGAACGTATCGAAGTTGAAACAATACGAACGAACCGCAGAAGAAAAACACCTGGAGTCATGACCCGGGTGGGCCCTGCCACGGAGAGTGCATTGAAGGTAAAGGGCGGAAACATTCAGGAAATGGAGCTACATTTGACGATCGTAAGCCTCCCGTTGTGCATGCTTCGCGGCGTTGCTTTTATCACCAGCTAATGTTATTCACCGCCGTGTGCGCGAGCAAAGGTACCTTTCAGTAGTCATTTTGATCTATCTACGCTGCGCATGTCTACCAATGAACTATACGATATGCTGTCACCATTAAGCCAAGATGGCCGTATTGCGATACAGTTCCGATTTACAAATGTCAGCTATTTAATTTCTTTCGATTGACTTGAAATCATTAAACAAGTTTAGCAGAAGGTGAACCACCCGGTTTCATTGTCAGACGTGTCCCACATGGCCAGACGAGTAAATGTGTTATTTAGCTCCTTAGTTGTCGGAGTTGTAGTTGCTGTGGTCATAATAGGCGATTTAATGAGGTATGTATTACATTTAAGCAGGTAAATCAGAGAACAATAAGAATAAAGGTGATGATTGTAATAATGAAGACTTGCTGGTAAAATGTGCGACTATGTGACTTCAGAGTTGCACAAAAAAAAAATGTTGCTTTCAGTTGCTCTTAAACCATTTTCATTTAAAGTTTAATTAGTGAAAGTGAGAGAGGATTCGACAATTATTCATACTTATGTGTATGTTCAACTTTGGTATTTGAGGTTCCACACTCTGTGTTGGTGTAATTTATTTTCAAGAAGAAATGCTATCTGCGTCCGTGTATTATTTCTGGTACGACTAGAAGGCTATACCAGTTATTTCGACTTTTCTTGTACGCATGTTCCAAATGCTCACGTCTTCTTGTGTTTTCCTCATATCCCTACGGTTAGGAATATCGAAGAGTCAATATCAGTTCAAAAGAATATAAAATGCATCATCTTCATTAAGGTCCATCTTTAATCTCGTCATCTCATCATATTCCTCTTGTACCTTACGGTCTCGAGGTGAAGCATAAACATCGTGAGAGTGCCCGATTATGGGCGTCATACATCGATATTCCAATGGACTCTGCTATTCCCTACGTCCAACGTTTACGTGGTCGGCCTTTTCCTCTGTTTCCATCTGGTCTTTACATCATTGCTTGTTGTGGTATGCTGTTGACTGGTAACCTACTTGCATGGCCAAACCATTTGACTTGCTGCTTTCTAATAAAATCTAGTGCTGCTTTAACCCCCACTTATGTAAGGCCCATGGTGCCATTAATCTTAATTAGTATACTTAAGCTGACCGCTTCAGTGCGGCATACTTCGTCAGTGACAAACCACTTTACAACCAATATGTTGTTTCGTCTTGTTGCCTGCCAAGGATTTTACCGTCCATTGCTTTATGTAATGAATCTTCTTTTCGAAAGTTATGACCAAACAACGACAACCTTCTATTGAGTATTGTACTGAGGTTTAGCCTATTCATCACGGTGTCTTAGAAAAAACATTCATGGTAGGCATGTTTCCTAGAGAAAGTGTCAGGGGTCGACCATCAAGGAGACGGGTACAAGGAATTGCAGACACTTTTGGCTTGATGGTGCATGAGGCTAAAGAAATGGTAAGAGACCGAGAAACATTTCGGCGGGATGTGATGAGATCGACGTTCTGCATAGGACCTGTTACATGATAATGATGATTGTATATACTAGGTTACATCATAAACACCCACTCCGTGTACACCACATGATCGCGTTCGGAAGAGGACAACATGTGATTTCACGTTCTCATAGTAGCATAACGAGTTACCGCTATGGGACTCTTTTATTTATCGGCATACACTTATTTGATTATGTGGTTGCTTCGGGATTTGGAATTTAAATATTGAGCACAACCCACTACTGGCAACGCCGATCACATTCTGGTATGAACCTAAGGCCTATCCACGTCATATACACTTATTTATTTATCTCAGGTAATGACAGCATGTCGCTTCACCAATTCACCTTATTCCTTTTCAATCTAGGATATGATTATATACTCAGACCGTTGCTCCTCATATTATAATGTCGTTTAATATAAGAACATCTAAGTAAGAGACCTGTTCCATATTTTAAGCGCATTGGACATGTGGAGTTATCGCCATATGACTGGAGACTGACCGTCTTGATAAACGACAGTTTGTAAAACGGTGTGAAACGTCTACTAGGCTGAATTAAGAGACCATGGTTTGCCCATGCAGAATGATCTCGCTGTTGGCCTACCCAGTTTCATTCAATGAAAAAGTAGCGCCAGTACGTTTGCAGCAAGGTATACTACAGAATATCTCGGATCAGCAAAGCAGTGCTCTAACTGTCCGCATTTTGTAGCTTCAATCTTAGACAAGTTTTTTTTTATTTTTTGTATGCTTCAGGTCCAACATGGAGGTTGGGATGTGTGATGTTAAAGCCTCTAGAGAGTTTATGCGTTTTGCTACGGTTTGCTTACGAATTTTCCTCGTGTTGGACTGATAGTTTGTGATTTCGTCGCCCTGCTACTGCGCTGAGTGCGTGGAGCGACATTGTGAGCTATGTATTTCAAGTGGAGTGCTTTTACATATGTCCGCGGTTGTTCGTGACGTGAACTGCATGTTCGGGAAAATGGTGGCTGCTGGTTTCTGAACAAACTGGGTTTGCCTTATGCAGTGAGGTGTGGCTGCTTGTTATTTAGAGACTGCTGGTTTCTAGTGACTGCCACTTCCATCGACGATGAACTCTATTTTTGGGGCCGACTTTTGTTTTGGCATTCTGGCAGCGGCATTATACATAGTACACCTGTCAGAGCTGTTGGTTTGTCAAGATTCATGTCTGTTCCACACTTCACATGGAGCGCTGAGGAGTATTTTGTGTGATATTCACTGACACGGGAATGGAGCATGATGAGGCATCCCTTTGCCATGAAGTTGGACCGCGACTGACTGATTGACTGACAAGTTGCCGACCAAAGCCTGATCTTCCCTGCCATGACATTTAGTCGTTAGTTCCTCTAACTAGGCAAAGGTGTATACTCGTTAGTTCCTCTAACTAGACAAAGGTGTATACTCTTCTCTGCCCAAAATACCCATACATACCCATCGGTACTCCACAAGCGGCGTGGTGAATATCACTCCCATAGACTTAACTACCGAATACATTGTCTATATTATGACGATAGGAACGAAAGGCAAGCGTCTTTTCACTCCGCTACCTAGGCATTCCATAATTTAATACTCTTCCATAAATAAGTAACCAATTCTACAGCTGTAAACAATACATGAATGACAGACGACCTTTTATTGCCCTGAACTGCATTAGCTAATTAGTTTATTTCCGTTACCCGTTGTATTTTACCCTTCAACAATATATATATATATATATATATATATATATATATATATATATATATAAACTGAAAATACAACCTGAAATAGGGGAAGAACAATGTGGGTTTGTAGAAGGAAAGGGCACAGTACATCCTGTGTATATGCTGCGTTCAGTTATTGAACGTTCTATAGAAGTAAACAAAGATATACATCTTTGCTTTATTGACTACGCAAAGGCTTTCGATAGAGTAAGACATGTCAACATGGTAGATATGCTTGCAAATCTACAAATTGATGGGAAAGACATTATACTTATAAAAACCGTATATTGGAAACAACAAGCTGCCATAAGCATTGATAATGAAGTGGGAGAATATCAGCCTATTAAGAGAGGTGTTAGGCAGGGATGTGTAATGTCTCCAGATCCTTTTTCCTATACAGTGAAAATATTTTCAGAAATGTAGAAGACATAAATGAAAGCAGCATTGGAGGACGAAACATCAATAACATTAGATATGCAGATGATACAGTATTGATTGCAGACAATGAGCAGGATCTGCAATAATTAGTAGATGCGGTTGTTGCACACAGTGAACAACTGGAATTAGAATTAAATTGTGAAAAGACACAGATTATGGTCGCCACCAGGAAGTGGTCACTATGGTGGACTATGGAAGTCATGGCAGTAAGCAAAGCAATAACATGGCTCGAGACACAGACATTCAATAGGGCATGTTTCCTTAGCGACTCAATGAACATGATCAAAAGGATAGACGTGGGGTGGATCTGAAGAGAATGGTTGCTGTCTCTGGAGCGGTCTCGGCTGGCAAAGATTAATTTCATCTTCGTGCCAGAGCATGCGGGAGTACAAGGAAATGAGCGGGCTGACAAGCTCGCATGTGAATCTACGGTGGACGGCGGACGCACCATGGACCAGGCTAACATTCTGAATGCTCTCTTTTGCGTGAACCATGTGATGACTGTGGATATACAACCATGGCCAGACTGCGAGAACAGCAAATTAAAAGAGGGGTGGCCAAACAAGAACACTACGCCAAAGAAGGTTGATAAACCAACACAGAACTGGTGTCGTTAGCCGCTACACACTGCGGGATTTGCTGAGGAGGTGATCCGAGCACTTATGGACTGAATTGTTCGATGTGCAATGAGGATGATCTGTCGACTAACTAACTAACTAACTAACTTACACACCTTGGGTCGTTTGGTATGTGATTCTAGCGCATATTTTCAGAGACCGATCAGTCAGTATCACACCGACCCCCTTTTCGTCCCATGCTATTTCCTGGTACTCATTAAAGGCTGGATCAATCTGGTACACAAGCCAATGTTTAACATAATCAATCTGGATGGGGATTCAAACATGACTATTGGGTCGATAAGAAAACAAGCTAGCCACTGCGTTGACGTGGCGCCCGACATGACATAATGCAGTGGTCGCGACCTTATTGTACTGGCCTGGCGAAGCAATGTCACAAAGCCACCCAGCATGACAATCTTAGACCTCATAAAGCCACCCAACGTTTCAAGCTGTCCTTGTAAAGTCACCCAGCGAGTCAAGCTAAGCCCTCGTAAAGCCACTCAGAGTGCCAACCTTAGTCCACCATATTTTATGTTCAAAACAACCATTGAACACACTACTTTTATCTTGAGTTGAGTTGAGTTAAGAACCGACATCACTGCACTCAGGACATTCCCATACGTGCTCCGTCCCTTCGTTCAACAGCCAGCGAAGAGTCTTACTAACAATCGTTCCCACTGCTATCTGATTAAAAGTTCTCCTGGTCTTCCCTCTCAGTTATCTTGATCTTGTATTAACATGTTTCCTACACATTAAATAACTATTCCATTCTTTGTAGACTATTCAATACTTTATTATAAGTAAAAATTAATACAACTATTATAATTTCAGCTCTGAACAGATTATTGTGAAATAAAACAAAATTGGCATGTGTACATTTCGTTAGCCGGTTACGTGGCGAAGACGTTAAGGACGCAGTTCGTAATCCCGCACACCCGCGTTCGAAACACAGCTGTGGGTGATTTTGTTGCAGAACGCCTTACGTTGTTTTTTTTTTTTGTTTTTTTTTTACGAAATGGTATCGTTGCCGGTCTTTCAGAAAGCAATGGCAAACTAGTGAGCGTAAACTTGCCAAGCGATCACAACAGCAAAAGATGCTGGTGTTGACTGCGACGCCCTGTAAAGAATATTCAACTAACTAACATGTTGTCAAGACAGAAAGTCCATTATATCTTATATATAAAAAAGACTTGTGCGTATGTATCTCTGTATGTATTTATGTATCTCTGTCCGTATGGCCTTTATTTGTTCGCGAACGGCCCATCCGATTGAGATGAAATTTTCTACACGCCTTCCTTTCATTCCAGAGCTGACAACTGTGATATTTTGTTAGTGTGAAATCGCCTGCTTACTCAGTATTATTTCATTTTTTCATTTTTCATCATAATTTCATATATTTCAGGGGACCTAACTCTGTAAAAGTTATTTCAAGGGGCATAACTTTTCTGTATAACTTATAGTCATATTGTGGCATCGTTTTCAAAGATTTATAAACTCTTTGTCCATAGTTATGTACCGGCATATGAGTTATAATAAATAATGATACAATCTGTAAGGCATTTTCAAAGTTTTCATAAAAATGATGCACAATGCATAACATTGTAACTCATCTTTTTTTGCTTAAGAAGTTACTGTAGTCATGCAGGTGATTAGAAAGAGTTTTCATTAAAAATAATGGATGGTGTGTAGAAGAACGTTCTTTTAAGTTACTTTTTTTGTTGTATGAATTTAATGAAGCCGGACAGGGTCAGGCAGACAGATAGACAGACAGATAGACAGTCGGGAACGGGAACTTATATGACTACTTATATGAATTAAATGAGATGCTCCACATCAGGAGCTGGGAAATGCCGGGCCGGGTCAGACAGACAGACAGACAGACAGACAGACAGACAGACAGACAGACAGACAGACAGACAGACAGACAGACAGTCGGTAACGGGAACGAGAACTTATATGACTACTTATATGAATTAAATGAGATGCTCCCCACCAGGGTCTGGGCGAAGCCGGGCAGGGTCAGCTAGTATATATATATATATATATATATATATATATATATATACCGGTCTCCCTGGTCAATGAGTTACCGTAACCCCTAATACTCTCATGGTTGGCGTGAGCGCACGAGAATTGGAAGCGGTTCAAGTCGCGCCAGTGACTTATGAGAGTATGGAGCCGGTTGCTCAGAAAGTCGTGGCGTGCTGATGAGCGTAATCTAGCATAGGAATAAACATACAGCTGAAAAATGCTGATGTTGATCGCAATATCCTGAAACGTGTATATATTCAGGTTCGCTCGATTTCAACTCAGGCGTAGTCCATTGCAGTCCATTACTGTGCTATTACTTCTGCATAGGGAGTGATATTTGCGCGTGGAATAGCTTTCTCTGTTGCCAGTGTCCCTCGCCATCAGGCGAACCCACTCCGACTTCACAGTTACTTTTAATTTACGTCCCCAAGTGTAGGACAAGAAGTCAACATTGTAGTCTAACTTACCGGTGTAGGGTATGAACCGGTTACCTCTACATCAGCACACCGACTGTTTAAGAACTAGCGGTATTATCCATTTGGTCATACTGACCTCAGTCCCATAATTTGCACAACAAAATAATTTAACGGCACCATATTGCATAAAAACAACACCGACATGTGCGGCTCTGTTTGTGTTCGCATGAACATGCATGCATAAATTACAACCGTGATAAGAATAACGTTGGTGGGAGGTGGGGGTAGTCGGGAGAGAGGCGAAGTATGGGACGGAAATAGAACTTCGTCAAGGCAGTCATGATTGCTCCTCACTTAGTTTGCAGCATATCGCACATTCTTATCTCTAATGTTTGCTGTCCGTCGTATTATTTTGAATGGATGCGAACACAGGAATAGCTTTAAAAGAATTGTATGCCTCATATTATTTAAAAATTCAATGTTTTTAGATCACATACTGTATTTCAGTTCTTTCGGAGTGCCATGCAAATGCATTCCGCGTGCCACGCTTGGCAAGCGTGCCATAGGTTTGCCGACGCCTGCAACAGTGGCTGTTAAAAATACTGTATAGCAGTCTTAACACTTAATGAGAGCCACGGTAGCATAGTGGAAAGACGCTGTGGAAGGATGAGTTCAAATCTCCACCAGGGAAGATATTTTAAAACTTAAATTTACTCATAGGTCGCCCCAGTCGAAAATAGGTACCTGCAATGTTTTTGGAAGTAAAGACGGCTGGGTTGATGCTGGCAATATCACCCACCGAATACAGACTAGCGTATAGTAATATGGGTCAAACAACATAAGCACAACGCGCTTCAATGAGGGTGGAAAACTTCTTACTTTGCACTGAATAAGCTAATAATACATAGTAGCTTTCCAAAATACATTATACCTATCTTAGCTCCGAGTAGTATGTCATGACATAGTGGCAGGTCACAATACTTTATTCCACTCATAACACTAAATAACTTGAGGCGACATAGTGGCTTGCCAAAATACGATATTCCAGCATAATTAATTAATTAATTAATGTTTTGCACATCCTTTACAGGACATCTTTGTCAACATTAGCATCTTTCAGCTGATTGTTGATTTCTTGGCAAGATTACGCTCAGTAGTTTGCCATTGCTTTCTGAGCGACCGGCTCCATACTCTTTTAAGTCACTGGAGCGACTCGAACCACTTCCAGTTCTCGTGCGCTCATGTCAACCACGAGAGTAATCGGGGTTACGGAGAAAACTGCAAACTCCCTCGGCCAGGGAGCCCGGCTATTCCAGCATAGGCACCGATTAAACCAGCATGACATGGTGGCCTGTTCAAAACACTTTACGGCAGCCGTAGCATTGGTTACCCCAGCATGAGAGAGTGGCTTTTCCAAATACTTATATCAGTCTTATCTCTGAATAATCTAACATGACATAGTGGTTTTTCACAACACTGTATAGCAGCCTGTATATTAACACTCATGATCCTGAAAAGTGCTTTCAGTTTCAACAGCAACTTGAAGATGCTTTCACTGATACACCAGAAAATTGTACAGTAAATGATAAATGGAATAAACTTAAGGAAACTCTTTGTAAAACTGCCGTAAAGGTTTACGGCACTGTGGATCATAAGAGGCAGGACTGGTTTGCGGCCAACAGCAAGACTCTGCAGCCCTTGATTGATAAGAAGAAGAAAGCTCTCTTAAGAAACAAGGAAAGACCAACGCGTAACACTCTGAGTGAGCTAAGGCAAGCTAGGAAGGATGTGCAAAAGGCTGCCAGGCAGTGTGCAAATGAACAGATGGGTAAGAGATCTCAGGGTCGGCCTCTACTACGATACAAAGATGTGTGTAAGCGGGACATGATTGATACAGGCATTGATAATGCACATTGGGAGCAAGTCGCCACTGAACGTGTTGCATGGAGGGCAAATATCAGAAATGGAATAAAGTCAAAGGAGAAAATTATTGCAGAAAAGTCACACACCAAGCGTTTGAGACGTAAGATGGTGCATGATGGTGGAAATGACCACGTGTTCACATGCACCCACTGTGAACGGACATTTACAGCGCAAATTGGCCTTATCAGTCACACTCGCTACCGCCATAGTTAAAAGTTATTATGCCTTTTTAAAGCACAAACTATCGTCTGTCAAGACGGCAAGGTGCCAAATGAAAAAATGAATTGTATAGCAGCCTTATTACTGATTAACCCAGTACGGGGTTGCGGCACTTTTGTGTAACGATTGGTAAATTGAGCTGACAAATGCTGAGCACGGGTAAACAGACTTCGATTCGTGGGCTCGACGCTTGCTATGGGAAGGAAAGACTGACAACATATTGTTCCATAAACTCAAGCCTACACAAGCAGGTTCCTGCTCGGGACTTAAATGTTTTGTGTGGGTGTTGGTTTAGCACTTAATAACATGACACGTCATGCCAATTTTAGCAGATGATAGCATAAGTGAAACAGAAATAAAAACAAAAGAAGAGGAATGGTAAAAAGCCTTCAACATCATGAAATCAGTATTAAGATCTAGTGAAATTAACAACGCATTAACAATGAGAATCGTCTAATGTTATGTATATTCAACACTACTATATAGTGCGGAAGTCAGTTAATGAACAATTAAGTAGAATGTCGAATAAAGGCCCTAGGGATGTGGATATACAGAAGAATGTGTCACATGTAATGGAAATAAAAACAATGAAATACAGATGTTCTAGAAAAAAAAAAAAAAAAAAAACTGGGCATCAAAAGAGTTTTTATGAAATAAATAAAAAAGAGGCAAGTTAAAATTTTCGGCCACGTTAAAAGACACTTTTAGAAACCATACTGGTGGAGGTTGGGGGAAGGGGTTGGGTGAGATGAGTGGGATGGGGGTGGGGTGGGGGGGGGGGGGTTAAGGTTGAAGGAAAGAGATGGGCTAACATCTATTTGTCAGAATGTACAGTCAGGGCGAGAGAAGACAGTCGTGAAGATCCATTGTAGACAACCTTCATTATGGAGACAGCACCTGATTGATTGATTGATTGATTGGTTAATTGGTACCAATTGCACGGATTAATAACACTTTGACACGAACAGGCAAATCGAACCCCACAGTTCCATCTATAGCGCTTATAAAAGCACAACAGAACTGCAGTATCTTGTCAAAATTACTTCACTGTTCTTTTCTGATTTAATAATAAACAGTGTATTTAAGAGACTACTTCAACTATGCTGCTATATAACTATACTGACAATATTATCTAACTCACTGAGGCTGGACAGCCACACTAGATGGATCACCACACTCTACAAGCGGATTAATCTCCGTAACGAAGTCTTACGCCGCCCGGCTCTCGCTCCGAAAGCTTTGGGGTCAATTCCGGATTACGTCATTTGGTTGGCAAGTGTAATGTTCTCGGAGACTCCTGTGGGGTCGTCGTTGGAGCTACGGATTTCATGCTCTGTGCGAGGATTTCGGCAGGTAGCCTTTTATAATTCTACAAGCGGTGCATCGTTGTTACTAGGTGTCCATCTCAACCTTAAGCTGTCGAATGATCCTCTTTGTATTCACAGAGTTGACTCAATATCCAATCTAATATGTTTCACGTGACATCCGCAGTGTTGCCATCTCCTTTTGATGAAAAAGCACCAAAATAGACCCCAAAAAGCACCAAATATCACCAAATTTCTTTGGAAAGCACCCAAAAAAAAAAAAAAAAAAAAAAAAGCACCAACGGTTTTTATTACAAATGTAACAAGGTAGAAAATTATAATTTATTATTATCACTGAATATTAGAATGAAGTTTATTCCAGATCCTCCAAATCCCAATCAGAACTACTCTCGAGCCAAAAAAGCACTAAATTGCAATAATATTTTTTGGGGAAAGCACTAAACCAAGCACTGGCGGTATTCATTGAAAATGTTTTAAAGTACCACATTATAGCTTATTATTATCACTGAATATTCGAATGAAGTTTATTCCAGATCTGCCAAATCCCAGTCAAACAACTCGTCTTCAGTTTCTTTAGCTATTTCCTGCTGTGTTTGCTCCTGCGATGATGATGATGATGATGATGATGATGATGATGATGAGGAGGAGGAGGAGGAGGAGGAGGAGGAGGATTGAAAGAAACGTGTATATGAATCCTGTGATCCAATTTTTCGTAGGATATCCTTAGGTAGTTTATAATTATGACAGCATTTGCCATATATTTTCATTCAATATCTAATAGTAAAAACAGCTGTCAAACTCTTGATGCTCAGTCTGTTCCGCAATTTTGATTTTATAACTCCCTACTGACTGAAAATACGCTCCACGTCCACATTAGAATGAGGTAAAGTGAGCACAGTTAAAGCTAAATCTGTAAGATCTTGGAAAGGATTTTCACCAGTGGCATCCCTGTATGAGGCTATTTCTGCCCACAGTCCAAGTATGTCAGAGGTCTGTGTCCACTGCATATGATGACGTTTTCTCCACTGGAAATCGATGCGGGTGAGAGTAGCTGCATCTTCTACAAACATTTTAGCAAGATCCAATATACAGGGCTTCATTGGCTGTAGACATTCACTTCACTAAGACATGACATGGACTGCAACACTCGAACGTTATCGGGTGTACGTAAACGCAGCTGTGTCAATAGCTCTATTAAAAACTGGATGCACCTTCCACGAATTTCTTTCTCATCAAGAAACTTGTAGCCTGCAATTCTTTCTCAAACTCATAACCTAGATTGGGATTAGGATCTCAATAATCTTGAATAGCATAACTTTCTGTTATTTTTTTACCCAGGAATAGCAATCTATGAACTGATAGAATCAGTAAGTTGGACAAGATCGCTGAGTAGTTTTGTTGAATCCTGTATATCTGCTTCGAATTTCTTATTCACACTTTGAACTTCTCCGGGAATATGCTTGAGAAATATGAGATACAGATAGTTTTTCATGTCGCTAAACATAGAATGTAGAAGTTCTGCTGTATATCAGCGCTCGTTGAGTCTTGATATATCAAAATGAGTTCTGAACTCGACCCACTGCTGCAATATTCTGAAAATGGCAGATTGAATGGACATCCATCGTGTCTGGCTTAGTTGAACAACTTTCAGCGGATATTGTCCATCATTTATTGAAGCAAAAAGCTCTATGTGCTTTGCTTGACGAAGACTTGAGTGAAAAAACCAGTTATATGTTTCTCTAATCATGAATTCTATGTTCCTGGGCAGAAAAGCAGCTGCAGCCTGTGACACTGCCAGCTGAAGGGAATGACATTCACACCTAACTAGTACCAGATGAGGAACGTCGCATTTTAATTTTGTATATACTCCATTGTTTACACCTGTCATGACAGATGCATTGTCAGTGCCGAGTGCAACTAGTCTTTGCAACTCAATTCAATTCTTGTTTAAACAATCTTTTAACGCATTGCATATTGCCTGAGCGTTGCAGTCACTCACTTCAACTAAATCTAAGTAAGTAACCACAAACTGCTATCTTGTCTCTGAATAGTACCTAATAGATACTCCAAGTAGCTTAGTTTCAGAAATGTCATTGCTCTCATCAATCAATAAGCTGTATTTACTTTTGCCAATATCAGCTATCAAGTCTGTTGAGAAATATGGTGCAAGTACATTTGAAATAACTGCTCTGCACTTAGTTCTCCTAAGCTTAAAGTTCTTGCAACCTTTGCTGTCACCAAAGTGTACCTTGCAGAGTTCACTTAAATGTCAACCATGCGAAGAGAACAATGGCCAGCTATGAACAAAAACATGCATCCTTCTGTTTCTGTGACATCATCTTTCAGTTTGTCAAATGCAATTGTTGTTTGTCTTAGTGTTTTGAATGGTTGTTCGGCTTTCTGACGTTTAATTGTATTCTTGTGCCTCTCAATATCACTTAACCTGGCTGCCATTGAACATTTGCAATATTTGCAAAAACACTTAGTATTATCCCCTTCTACTTTTAATAATAATTTTTGAAATCTCGAGTCACTGCGTCACTATTCTCTGAAATTTTGAGAATATTTCTTGCTCATGGTGAAACACAAATAAGCGTAAATGAAAGGATAATGTAGACACCACAAAATTATGAACTCGATTACAAGCTAATGTATTGACGTTTGGACTTGTCTGCAAGATCGCTTTTAGCTAAATCGTATTAAAGGGAGTTAAATTAGTTGAATATTGCGCGGTAACGTAATAAGACTGTTTTACTCCCTCGCATCAAAATCGGTTTTTTAGTGTTCTCAAAATGATTTTAAAGTAATTTTTACCCACCCCAAAAAAGCACCATCACCAAACAAATTGTGAAGAACGAAATTCGCACGGCCGCGCTAAATGCAACATTTTGGCACTAAATGACTTGAAAAGGCACTAAATTTAGTGGAAAAAGCGTCAGAATGGCAACACTGGACATCCATGTTTATATCTCAGGCGTTTTCTGTTCGAGTTCAGTTACTTTTGACATGGCCGCTGAATGAGTAGTATGTCCTATACAGATCTTCGCTCCCAAAAAACAACATTCCGGAAGACTTCTCGGTAATAAGCAAGATGTCCCGCATCTAATACATCAATATGGGGACCATCTGCCGCATCCTGCACAAATATTCTCTTTGGCCCTCCTCTTTCTCTCTTCCCGTGTATATACCTCTCCATGATTATTGTTGTATACAAACTTTCATGAAGTTATAAGTGACCAACATATTCAATTTTCTTTGTTTTATCGAATTTAGTAGCAAACTTTCTTCAGTATTCAATTCTTGTCGTATAGATGTATTTGGTCTTTTCTGTATCCAAGATATTCTTCAATCCATCCATCATGTGCCATGCCGATAAGCGTGGGTGGTCATGTTCTGTCATCTAACTCGATCACCAGAGTCGTGGATCAGTCCGTGTTCCTTTCTCGACCATGCAACGTGGCCAAGCCATTCAGGTATTTACTTCTCAGTCTTCCCCTTGGTCTCTTCCCTTCGATCTTGCTAGTCGTTACCAAGTTATCCAAGTCATTTCTTCTCATAAAATGCCCAAAAATGTTGACTGTCTACGTCTAATGACTCTAATCTGTTTACGATCTTCATTTGTTTCTTGAAGGGCTTGTTCTTTAGTTTTTCTGTCTGCCCATGGTATTCTTTGCATTTTCCTCAGAAACCACATTTCCACACCCAGCAGCTGTTTTTCAGCTTGACTGCTTATTCTTAGGACCCGTCAATATTCAAAGGCATTTATCCGCTGTTTCAGCCTGTTTTGTAAGTGCCCATCTCTCTCTCTCTCTCTCTCTCTCTCTCTCTCTCTCTCTCACACACACAAAAACACCCACCCACCAACCCACCCACACACAAACACACTCATACATCATATATAAAAGACAACGTGTGTGTGTGTGTGTGTGTGTGTGTGTGTGTGTGTGTGTGTGTGTGTGTGTGCCCTTTATGCATTCCCGAACGGTCCATCGGATTGAGATGAAATTTTCTACAGATATTCTTCTCACTCTCGTGGATCCAACTGACAGTTTGTTACTTTAAAACCAGTTTTATACGTAATAAAACAACATTAATTAAAATATTGCAAGGGGACTTAACTTACGAAAAGTTATATCAAGAGACATTACTTTTAGTAGCATTGCTATATTGGGTAATTTAAATTATTGTTGTATTTTTCTTAAAGTTTTATAAAATGTTTAAAGAAGTTATCTAAAGTCACATGCGTTATAAACAAAGTGAGAAGAACTTTAAGGCATCTTCACAGTTTTCATAAAAATAATGAATCTATTTTGGATACGTGAAAATTTTCTAACTTATCTTTTTATTTCTCTTTGACAACTATACTAAATAATGTAATTTACCACACGCATGTTACATAACTATAAGTGTATTCTTTGCCTGCCTTAACAGCCTCGGTAACACACCAGTGTGTATACATGGCATATATTACTGAAAGTTATACAGCTCCACTAACTAAAACGGCTTATCCGTGGCGAAGGAGTTAATGTCGCTGTTCGTAATCCCGCCTCACAGCATTCGAAACACAGCTGTGTTGGTTTTTTAATGAAATGATATGGCTGCCGATCGTTAAGTAAGCAATGGCAAACTACTGAACGTAAACTTGCCTAGGAATCACGAACAGCCAAAAAATACTGGGGTTGACTGCTACGCCATGTAAAGGACACGCAGCTAACTTTCTTTCTAACTAACAAATACTCCGCGTGTAATTCCATTGGAATTCATATTTATAACTGTTTGTGGTAGCTTTTTGTTTTATTATCTACGGTATCTTGGCACTGAAAATGTTATTCAATCTCTAATGTTAGATACTGTAAGTTGAATTCCGTCCGTGCCATGACACAAGACTGTCAAGAATCTTCTCACGCTGTCTTCCTCTATCTCTTTTTCCACAAATCTTTCTGGTTGTCACAAATATTCAAGTTTTTACTTCTCAGAATTTGATCCCCCCCTCAAAAAAAAAAATAAATAAACCGAAGTCTGACTCTTTATGATGTTTGTGATAAGTTGTCTCTGCCACTCAGCTTCCCTTAACACGTCCTGATTGCTCATGTTGTTCTAGACAGCTGTTACTAAACCGCCTTCTGTCCCAGATATTTTTAATCTAAATTAAATCTAAACAAGATAGAATACCTTTCATCGGCTCACAAACAAACATAAACGAATCAAATTACATTAACGATAGAAAGAAAAAGAATGAAAGAAAGAAAGAAAGAAAGAAAGATAGATAGAAAGAAAGATGGTGGCCGAACAGCACATTCAGCACTGAAATTGCCGTTGAATATGCACATCACTGAGACACCAACATGCAATATCAGCAAAAATTATGGAATGGGTAAAGTACTCCAGTCATGTCAACTCATTGGAGTCAAAGCATTGGAGGCGCTTCATCGTACACTATAAGATTTCAAACGTCTGCAGTTTCTGGTGCGAGTCGCATTTGCTACGACGATCAACAAAGCACAGGGACAATCGCTACAAGTGTGTGGACTAAATTTGGCAAATCCATGCTTCACACATGAAAAACTATATGTGGCCTGCTCACGCGTCGAAAGACCTTCGGATTTATTCACCAGACGGACAAAAACAGGCGGAAAAACAAAAAAAAATATTGTTTATCCAAAAGCACTTCATTAAACATCATATTTGGGGTTCAGTCATACCTTTAAAATTATACGACACCATAAAATAAAAATACCCTTGGATTAAGCGGAATTTTCTAAATGCAACTATATAATGAATTTAAAATTAATTAACACATATAATTTTTTTTTTATTTTATTATTTTTCAATTAATAAAGAGTGGAATCTAAAAACATTTTAAATATTTGTTTCATCTTTTTTCTTTGTTATTTTTCATTAAAATTACAATTTTAAAAATGCTGGCACCAAACCGTTATTCAGTTATTTAAACAAAATAAAATAAAAGTGTATAGAGATAATGTATATTGTATTAAAATAGAATCTATTCTATTTAAAACTATTCACAGAAATAAATAAAACAGTTATATTTATTCTCTGGTAACAAATAAAATATCACTAAATTAGCCGCGAGGGCCCAGGGGCCGAACGCGCACTCTGTGCGCTTAGAGAAATATATTTGAATGTATAATGACTACTTATATGAATTCAATGAGACGCTTCCCGCCATGGATTGGGCGAAACCGGGCCGGGTCAGCTAGTGTGTGTGTGTGTGTGTGTGTGTGTGTGTGTGTGTGTGTGTGATGTGTGTGTGTGTGATGTGTGTGTGTGTGTGTGTGTGTGTGTGGAGTTAATACTAAATTCATGCACTAAAGGAAAAGTTGTAAGGGAGAAGGAAACTACACCAGACATGCCTTAACGAACTTGAACATTTGTTTGACGTATGTCGTTCTATGCTGGGGTAAATTACTCAACCGATTGCCTGTCTATGCCTGTTTATATGTTGTTTGCTTCCCTGTCCAACTGTCTGTTGATCAGATGAGTTGCAGGCTTTCCACTGGTCATACTATCTGTGAGCCTCTCTACCTGTTCAACAACCAGCCTTTATATCCACACTTTATAGGCTGACTCCGTCATTGAATATCAGAAACTGGATATCGATTACCGAAGAGCAAAATGAGATTTACTGGACACTTCCTGGCGACAGCACATCGTTACCCCCAAGTACAGATCCCGGCATTGAGGTGTACATAGATCTCGTAAAATTTCGACAGGTGAGTTTTCACAAGTTAAAAGTTAGTTGCATATCCTTTACAGGAAGTAGCAGTCAACCCCAGCATTTTTTGCTGTTTGTGATCTTTTTGCAAGCTGACGTTCAGTAGTTAGATTTCACAAACATATATGAAAATCAAATTTATTATGTTCTGTCATGTTTTCTACTATGATACTTAAGAATGTAGAGAAATCAAGTTTCGTGAGGTGAATTTTTACAAACATATTTGAAAATCGTGTTTCCAATTTCTGTCTTTCTCCCAACCATGCTACTTAAGAGTGTGCGTTATTAGACTTGCCGCAGTTAAATATCGCAAAAATAAGGTCAAACATATCATTGCTCAGCTTAAAGTTCAAACATAAGGAACTTTCTTCTTCTTCTTCAGCGTTCCGAGCCATTGAGGTTCTTTCCTGCAGATACAATCCATCTCCATTCGTTTCTCTGGTGGACCTTCTCTTGCCAGTCGCTGATTCCAAGTGCTTGTAGGTGTGTATATGTATTATCTCTCCACCGTCTTCTTGGTCTACCTCGTGGTCTACGGTCATTTATTTCCTGAGTGTAAGCGAGTTTTGTTTCCCTATTATCTTCCATTCTTTCTATATGCCTCAGCCATTGTAGTCTATCAGCCTTCATGATACCAGTGATTAGCGGGGATTTAAACAGATCATAAATGTCTTTGTTACTTCTTCTTTTCCACTCTCCTCTTTTGTGTATCCCTAATGGGTCCAAAGATGAGTCTTAACATTTTGTTCTCAAAGGTTTGTAACAAGGCTTCGTCTCCTTTCGTTGTACTCCAGGTTTCAGAACCATACAGCACAACTGGTCTGATCAGTGTTTTGTGTATTGCGATTTTGGTGTTACGAGATAGCGCATTTGATTTTAGTAGATGTTGTAGTGCATAGTATATCTTATTTCCAGAATTGATTCTAGTTTGTATTTCTTCCCTTATGACGTTGCTTCCAGTGGGGCACACCTACCACTCATGATTGGGTTATGTAGTAGTTTGATGTCGAGTTCGACACAGACAATCTTTGTCGGTTAGAGGTCACCACGCTAGCTCACAAGCACATGTGTCCAGTGTTCGAAACTTGGATGTGGCAGGAAGAGATTGTTTTTCTATATCTCTGATTAACTGAAACTTGTAACTTGTATATTGGATTAGCTTCTGGGGTATCTGAGAAGGAAAGACAGCGATGTAGAGAACCATTCACCTAATCTTATTGCCTGAATATTTATCGGGTGTTTGTAAAGTCTCACTACACTTTGTATTAGTACAAATTTTACAACAATCTTACTTCCGTTGATAACACCATTCTGTTTGGAATGCAATGCATTATTACAGTAGACTACAGAAAATCGCTGCATAATGCTTCTCGAGGGACTGCGGAGCAAATTTTTTGATGATATTATGTACTTCGTTTTTCAAATTTGTTCTATATACAAAGTGTAGTGAGATTTATAAACACCCTGTGGACGGTCAAGTCCAGCCATCTCAAACGATCACAGAGTCGTGAATCGCCTCTATGCTCCTGTCTCTTGATCATATCAAGTGGCCAAGCCATCCAGGATTTAATTCCCTGCCCTCTCCTTGTTCTCTTCCCCTCGATCTTGCCAGGTGTTACAAAGTTCTCCAATTTATTTCTTCTTATAGCGTGACTGTCTACGTCTAATTTTTCTAATCAGTTTACGGTTTTCATTTGTTTCTTGTAATACTTGCTCATTTTTTTTTTTTTTTTTTTTTATTTTTTATTTTTCGTCTGTCCATGATATTCTTTGCATTTTCCTCAGAAACCGCATTTCCAGAGCCATTAAATTTTTTATTTCAGCTTGTCTGCTCATTGTCGACGCTTCACACCCATATAAAAGCACAGGTTCTATGTAGTACCTCAAAACTCTTTTTCCCGTTGCAAATGACATCTTTATATTGGTCAATATGCTTTTCATCTTGAAAAATACTGTCTTCGCCATGGCGATTCTTATTCTAATCTCTCCAAGACATCTCCCATCAGATGTTATGAATGTTCCGAGATAATTGTACCGATTCACTTGTTTAAGAATATTCCAATTTACTTGTATATTTCAATGTGGTATTTCCGTCTTCTTAGTGACGACCATAATCCGTGTCTTCTTACAATTTAATTATAACGCAAGCTGTTCACTGTGTGTAACAACCGCATCTACTAAATGTTGCAGAACCTGTTCATTGTCTGCAATCAATACTATTATTTACTGTTATTGATGTTATGTCCCCCAAATGATGATTCCTTTCATATCGTCAACATTTCTGAAGAAAGTTTTCACTGTACAGGGAAAAAAAGATATGGATATATTACCCATCCCTGTCTCACATTTCTCTTAATAGGCTGACATTGACTTACTTCATTTCAATATGTATTACAGCTTATTGGTTCCAATATATGGTATTTTATGGGTCTAAGGTCATTCCCATCAGTGTTTAGATCTACAAGCATCTCCATCATGTTCACATGTCTTACTTTATCAAACTGTAGTCAATAAAGCAAGTGTAGTCAATAAAGCACAGATGTATGTCTTTGTTTACTTCTATAGAACTTTCAATTAATGTTCTCAGCATATACACATAATTAACCGTACCCTTGCCTTCTACAAACCCACATTGTTCTTCTTCTATTTCGGGTTGTGTTTTCTTCCTAACACTTTGCATGACAATTCTTAGCGAAATCTTTGTGATGTGGCTCATTATACTAATTATTAAATGATGATCACTTTCCAAGGCTCCTTATTTCTTCGGGATTGCAATAGATACAGAATTATATAATTCAGGAGGTATATCTCCAGTATCATATATTGTGTTCAGCAATCTGGTGACTTAGTTTATTCCATATTTTTCTAAGGCAGTGATAATTTCTGTTGAGATGTTGTCAGGACCCTGAGTCTTGTCAGATTTCATATGATTAAGAGCATTCTGAACTTCTATCTTCAGAATTGATGGCCTTTCATTATTAATCCGAATATCATATTGTTCTTCTCTTGTATCATCATAAAGGCTTTTCACATTATCTAACCATGTATGTAAAATCTAATGTTTTTCTATTACTATTTTTGCATCTTTTGCTTTCTTACTATGACGTTTCCGGGGAGGGAGAAAACAAAAATAACAAATACTGCCTTGATGTGGATTTAAACACATGACTACCAGATAGACAGTCAAACATGTTTGCCACTTCGTTACCCCGGTTCCTGAAAGAAACATTAGTACCAATTAAATCCCGTGTGCATTATTTTGTCCGTTCTCCTATCTCTTTGAATGTTGTATCTGCAGAAAGTGAAACAACAGAATAAGAAATGCCAGAAGTTAGCTGGCGATCCTGCCACTCTATTCAAAAGTCGCCCTTCTAAAACCACACAGTTTACCGCTGACATGGATCGAAACCAAATTGTGCTTGCATTTATGTAAGTATGCGATTCCAATTAACTCATTATGTACTAAGCAATTTATCATACGTGCATTGTTTAAAAACACGAACCAAACATGTCATTATTAGTCATTGGTCCTTGGTCGCGGTTCCAACATCACAGCAAAGGGTCGTCCCCATTATGCTTCGTTCCTGTGCTAGGAAAAATACCACATAAAATGTTCCTCGCTGCCTCATGTGAGAAGTGGAAAAGACAGGAGTCTCGACAAAAAACGGCCCGCTCAGGCACACTGTGTAAAATGCCACTGCCAGAATGTCACCACCAAAGTCCTCTACGAACAGTACAGTTCACCCCTGATGGAATTGGCAGTCACTTTCCCAACGAGATGTTCACCTACAAAGTCTCGATGTCTCTAGATATTGTTGTTCCATTTCTAGATGTTTTCTAGCCATCACGCCATTTTTTCTCCGAAATGTAGAACACGCATCAAAACAACTTCTAACAGATGTAAAGAAACATTTCACTGTACATAATGCCGTCGCCAGAATACCAACATAAAAGTCCTCCTCGAAAACATAGTTCATCATCGATGGAAAAGACAGTCACTAGAAAAACCAGCAGAAACATATTACTGCATAAGGCAAGAAAACCCTTCGCTTCTGCGACACAATTGCCGCCATATATTCAGATATTTCTGGATGTTGTTCCGTTTCTAGATGTTATCTAGCCAGCTACGCCATTTTAAGCATGCAGATCACACCACAACACTCGGACAGATGTAAACCAAAAAAAAAAACATTTCAATGTACATAATGCCGTCTTCAGAATGCCAAAACAACAGTCCTCCACGAAAGCACGATTCGTCGTCAAAAGAAGCGGCAGTCAACCAGAAGACCAGCCGCCACACATTTCTGCACAAGGCACAAAAACCGGTCAATTCTGGGACATAGCTCTCCCCCCTCCCGCCATTGCTCTGAACATGCAGATCACGCTCCACAACCTCGGGCAGATTTAAAAGTATTTCACACGAAAATCACAGCTCACATCGTCGCGCCAGGCACTCAGCTCAGTAGCAGGACGACGGAACCGTAAACTATCAATCCAACATGAAGAAAATGCGAATGCAACAGTAGCCACGAGCATAAACACCCAGAGGCCTTAACCGTTTCACTGCCTATCCGCCATGCTGAGAACCGGAAGCCCGAACTAAACATGTCCCCAAGCGTTAACATGCTATGTTTCTATGTTGTGATAGAGCTACCACATTTTGTAGGCCTGAATGCACGGAGGAATAGATGACCAGTTTTTACTCTTTTGGCGGACGACGTACGCAGGCTTCGAAACTTCGTCTGATTGTGGAAAGGACTTACGGAGCCGCGTGCCAGATATTGCCTTTTGGAGAAGTGTTAATCCTTTGTATAATATAAGGCTCTGACATATTATGTCGGGTGACAGTTACATTCCTCGTCGCCTTTCCTTATAATAATAATAATAATAATAATAATAATAATAATAATAATAATAATAATAATAATAATAATAATAACAACAACAACAATAATTTCCTTAAAATAAAGATATATGAAAATTGTCTGGTAGCCATTTTAATGGGGCCAGAGCCGTACGGGTGAGGAAAATAAACCTGTTTCTGCTGGCTAGTGCACCAACACATAATTTAGCTACAATACACAGATACTGTTAAAGGGAAAATCAATGGTAGATGGCCAACACGCACGTGGTCAACGCTTTACAGAACCATAGCAAGCTCCTACTTACCTCCTTCCCCTCCCCCCTTCTTTTTTTTTATAGATAGGAACATAATTGAATGTCAGAAGAGTGGGGAGGGGCGGAGTGACTTAGAGATATATAAGTCCGTCTCTAAAACCAGAACACCAGCTACTATGTGGGTTTTAACAAGATAAATAGTCCAGGAAGTATACATCCTCACATAGCCAGTGTTAGTGGATCAGACGTATAGCTCTCTCGGAAAAGGCACATAAATAGGACGACCCCAATAAAAGTTACAATCCCTAGGCAAATAAAAGTCGAAAAGAGTGGGTAGAACAGCCCACGATACAATTAATGAAAATTGAAAAGATAACTACGAAACATATGGGCAGCAGGCTTGGGCTATGAAGCCCGGGTAGCGTAGTGGCTAGACGCTTGTCCTCTGATCCTGTGGTCCTAAAAGGGGCGGATTCGAATTCTTAAACTAGGCATGCAGTCTCATTTCGATCCAGCCTAAATTGGGTATCATAAAATATCTCAGGAAGCAATAATGGCCGGCGTGGCACTGATCCCATCATTCACTGAATGCCGATTGTACTATAAAAATATGAGTCTAGTCCTCAGACGTGATGATGACAACTGTGGAAGTTATGCTGTTCTTGCTGATAATTCTCTCGGCTCCAACTATCTTGTTATCATGGGTTTTGGGTGATTCAAGCGGATCAAAACACATCTCACCAACAAAGAAGCCAGGGAGAAGATGCTGAAAGAAAACTCAACACTCAAGATAACAGGTGCGGAGAGAATTATCAACAAGAACAGCATACCCTCCACAGATGTTATCATCACGTCGGAGGATAAAATCATTCCACATATCATCACATCAAACCATCAGGAGCAAGCTCCGGAACACAACATATCAAGAGTGCTACGTGTTATAAATGCCTGAAATTGTTGCCCACCCGTGCCAACTGCAAAATCGAGGTTGAAGTCTGCAGATACTGCACTGGATCACACCCGTACAGCCTATGCCGGCTGGCAAAAGACGGCACATACATGAGAAGTCCAACGCTTTCGCAGTCGGGCGAACATTCTGTGCAGCAACTCCGGTTATCAGGCACAAAACCACACCGATCCCCCATCACAGCAGTTAAAGAACCTGCAGCTTTGTACACCAAATCGAATTGTATTTACCAATTTACATGTAGGTGCGAGGCAATCTACATAGATAGAAAAGAGCGACAGTTACATAACAGAGTGTTGGAACACATTCCGAACTGGGTGGACAAGATACTACACACAGAAGATGGTAGCCTAGGCAGGCCGACACACCGGAACAGTCCTGCTTCATCGGTCGCGAGACACGTGCTCGAGAGTGGTCATGTGGTTGAAAGAGACAGTGCCTTCCCTGTGTTGTTCAACACACAGAGTAGTCGGTTGTTAAGGTTTGCTGAAGCCGTAGTGATCAACCTGCGTAAGCCTTGTTCAAGCAGAAAGACATGTTAGTCAGTTTAAAAATACCGTGGTAGACAATCGACATTACTGTGCGAATATGTGTATATTTCAGATTGAAGGATTTATCTAGTTATTTCACTTTACGTTGTGTGATTTCTGCAGTATGTACCTGACGAGATGCAGCGAAATATGCCAGGCAGTAAATCGTGCAATCTATTGTTTGTGTCTTCGTTATTTACATGTTTGTGATGTAAATGCTTTTTATTTTCATGTTTATGTTTCATGCTTGCTATTTTCATGTTTATGATTCACACTTGTTATTTTCATATTACAGTTTTACGATTGTTACTATCATGCTTATATTTCATGATTGTTATTTTCATGTCTACGTTCAAGCTTGTTATTTTGGTGTTTATATTTCAAGATTGATATTTTCATGTTTATATTTTACGATTGTTATTTTCATGTTTATGTTTCAAAATTGTTATTTTCATTAATTGGATACAAGTGTGGAGGAGTGCTCCAACAGGATTTTCTGAAGGCGAAGCCCAAAGAAGAACTGTACCCGTTTGAAGCCTTTTATTTATCTGATCCACCATTATGGGATGAGAGTACAGTTGCATGCCACAAGCATTCAAAAATAAGGATATCGAGATCTGAGTATGTAGACTGATCAACACTCATGTGTGTGTGTGTGTGTGTGTGTGAGAGAGAGAGAGAGAGAGAGAGAGAGAGAGAGAGAGACAGAGAGAGAGACAGAGAGAGACAGAGAGAGAGACAGAGAGAGAGAGAGAGAGAGAGAGAGAGAGAGAGAGAGAGAGAGAGAGAGAGAGAGAGAAGTGTGTGTGTTGTGTTATAAAATTATTAACCCAGTGTAGTGGAATCGACTAGTTCATGTGGGAAGTGATGTTATTAGGAGGGGCTTTATGGACTGACTGTGCAACTTTGGTAGTGTGGCAAGTACATTTAATAGTAGACATACTGGATACGAGTGGCAGAAGATGCAAGGGAACACAGAATAATGTCAGCGGAAAGCTAAAACAGAAGGCAACAGATGATAGTGAAGAAACATAAAATAGTTGAAACAACAGTCGGTTGCATGAACTTTACAGGACGTCACAATCAACCCCAGCATTTTCTTAGACTTTGTTATTTACTCTGCAATTTTACGTTCAATAGTTTGCCATTGCTTTCTGAGAGACCGACGCCTCATATAAATGATAGGATTGGAAAGTCATGAACGCCAATGTGTGCTCCGGGTCGGACACCTGAAGAAGATGATAATCGATATGCGAGACACAGTCGGAGTTGTGGCTTAGGTGTGGTGTGGGCGTTTCAAGATTCATTGATATACCGATGGTTCGAAATGAACCGCTGGCGACTTGGAAGCGACTTATAATGATATAAGCCTCGGTCGTTCAGAAAGCAATGGCAAACTACCAACTTTAACGAGAGTCGTATAAGAAAAGCCCAAGTTCATGAAATGAATATAACTGTCAGCCCCCGCATAGTGCATGGCGTCATTATACAATTAACTTATTGAAGTCCAACAATCTAGTGATCGTATAATCCTGGTGTAATTTAAGTCGAAGTCAACCGCAGGCCATTTGTTAGAAGATCACGTTGCAGTGATTTAGATGATATAAGAGTCGATCTTTCAGAAATTAATGGCAAACAACAGAACGTAAAAAATAAATTACATAGTAAATCACTCAGTCAATAAATGCTGAAGTTGACTGCAACGTCCTGTAAAAGTACGGGCAGTTATCTGTAAAGTATATAATCTTTCAAAATATGTAGGGTGTATTGGCTATATGGTACTAGCCCTACATTTAATAAACCAAATATTATGTTGGGTATATTATATGGCGTATGCGATCAATGGAAATTTGGTGAAGAACAGTATGGATTTGCGGAAAGGAAAAGTACAAACAATACAATATACGCATTAAGAACACTAATTGACAGATCAAAATATATATATATATTTGTGTTTCATAGTATTTGATAAAGTAAAACGTGATGAACTGATTAAAATGTTTGAAGATATCAACATTGATGGACAAGATTTCAGAATAATGCTGGAATCAGGTAACAACAATTAAAACGGGAAATAATGTCGGCAATTATAAACAAACTAGCTGACCCGGCCCGGCTTCGCCCAGGCCCTGTTGGGGATCTATCTATCTATCAGTCTGTCTGTCTGCTTGTTTGTCTGTCTGTCTGTCTGTCTGTCTGTCTGGCTGACCCGGCCCGGCTTCACTCAGTCCCTGGTGGGGAGCATCTCATTTAATTCATATACGTAGTCATATAAGCTCTCCCGTTCCCGACTATCTGTTTGTCTGTCTATCTGTCTGTCTGTCTGACCCGGCCCGGCTTCACCCAGTCCCTGGTGGGGAGCATGTCATTTAATTCATATAAGTAGTCAAATAAGCTTCCGTTCCCGACTATCTGTCTGTCTGTCTATCTATCTGACCCGGCGTGGTTTCGCCCAGCTCCTGGCGCATAGTAACTTAAAAGAATGTCCTTCCACACACCATTCATTATTTTTAATGAAAACTGTTTTTAATCACCGACATGACAGTTGATAAGTTCTTTAAGCAGAAAAAGATGGGTTACAATGTTATGCATTATGCATTATTTTTATGAAAACTTTGAAAATGCCTTAAAGATTATATCATTATTTATTATAACTTATATGCCTGCAAATAACTATAGACAAAGACTTTAACAATAGTGCAAGTAAGTCCAACAATATGACTATAAATTATTTGGAAATGTTATTAAAAGTTATGCCCCTTGAAATAACTTTTCTAGAGTGAAGTCCCCCTGCTATATAGAAATTATATAATGAAAAATGAAAAAGTAAATGTTATTAAATAAGTAGAAGATTTTACACTAAGAAACTATTATAGTCGGTTGCACAGGAATGAAAGGAAGACGTGTAGAAAATTTCATCTCAATCGGATGTACCGTTATCGAACGCATCCAATACATAGCTGACCACAAACACACAAAGCCACATACACTCTGTTTTATAGATATAGATAAAGCTAGGAATTTAGTTTAGTTGACGGATCAACATCACCGCACACGGGTGTAACCCGTAAGTGCTCATTTCTATTCTTAACGCTAGACTGAGTCCGGAGAATCTCAGCTCAGTGCACGAACTCCGTATCACCGGCGAAGATCTTGAAATACTTTTGATAGATTTTTAACTCTAAATCTAAATTTCAAGCTAGGAGTACGACAAGGAAGTATTTTGTAACCCGATCTCTTCTCTATTCATTCATTCATTCATTCATTCATTCATTCATTCATTCATTCATTAGGTAGCATGTCCTTTGCAGAACCTCGCTCCCATAACAACCTTCCGGAAAAATTCTCGATCACAAGCAAGATATCCGGCGTCCGATACACCCATCTGGAGATCATCCGCCACATCCTGCACCCATCTTCTCTTTGGCCTTCCTCTTCATCTCTTCCTAGGCATATACCCCTCCATTATTGTTCTCTCCAAACTTTCGTGACGTTTCAATACCAAAATATATCAATTTTCTTTGTTTTATTGTCGTTAATAGCCAACCCTCTTCAATATTCAACTCTTGAAGTATGGATGCATTTGTTCTTTTCTTTACCCAAGATATTCTTAGAACCCGCAAATAATTGCTGAACTAAATGCTGAACTCTCTCTATAGGGAAGTAATAATGAGAGAGATCAAAGAGAAGCCAGGAATAAGACATACTATGCAGTCGACACAGTAGTGAAAGTGGAAAATGCAAACAATCTACAACAATTGTTGGACATTGTAGTAACAGAACGTGCAGTGAAACTACTCTTCTTGAATATAAAGAAAACAGTAACAATGGTGATATCAAAGAAAAAAGTAACACCAAAATGTGAAATGGAAATATAAGGGAACATTCTTAACAAGTGAATAAGTTTAACCACCTAGGGTAAATTCTAACGTTAGCTTAAAGATTCACAACAGAGACTAAGAACAGTAAAAGCAAGAAAAAGCTGCATTTCAGAAAATGAAAGGTATCTTATGCAATAAGTCTCTATCACTGAATGTCAGAAAGAAAGTGCTGAACTGCATTTCAGAAAATGAAAGTTATCTCATGCAATAAGTCTCTATCACTGAATGTAAGAAAGCGAGTGCTGAAATGCAATATAGAACCTAATTTCTTGTACGCCTATGAATCTTGGAATGTAAATGTTCAAATTAGGAAGAGCTTGAAAACAACAGAGATGTGGTTCCTGAGTCGAATGTTGCGAATTCCTTGGTCTACCAGAGTAACTAACAACGATTACCTGAAAGAGGCAAATGAAATTAGAACATTATATTCCTATAATAAAAATGGGACGAACAGCTTTCTTTGGTCATGTTATGAGAAGTGAGGCATTGGAGAACATCGTTACAACTGGAAAGATCAAGGCGAAGAGAGGCAGAGGCAGACCAAGAGAAATGCTGCTGGATGGACTGAGACGGTGGCATGGAGGAATATCATCAGCAGAGTTCATCCAGAACACCAAAGCCCGAGATCTAGGGAGAGACAAACGCCTATGCCAGCTGGCAGGGCACTTGATGATGATATGATTAAGCTTACGTAGGTCGAATTTATTTCCCAGTGCACTTCCTTGTACCAACTTTGCACTGGGACGCAATCACACATCTGCAGACACAGACACACACACACAGCCACACATGGGGACGCACACAGACATTCACGCACACACGGACAGACTCACACAGACAGATAGAGACGCGCAGACACAAAGACACAGACACAGACACACAAACATGCAAACACACAACGCTCACACGCTCATGCATAAACATGAAAACTGCAAAATGGGGATTGGGGGGGGGGGGGTGGTAGGAGTGAGAAGATTAGGATATTTGTTTCTGTTGCTGCAACCAGGTGTGTGTCACGTTGTGGACTGCAAATGTCCTACACAATTTGAAAATAAATAAACTGAAAGGAAAAGAACAAGTAATAATCTTCATATATATATATATATATATATATATATATATATATATATATATATATATATATATATATATATATAATCATACGGATACTCAGAGATACAGGACTTAATGCGAGACGACCTTATGTTGGACCCCGTTTGACTCAATTACATCGTCAACAGCGCCTGCAATGGGCAGAGAAACATGCCAGATAGACTAGATTGCACTGGAATGCTGTCCTGGTCACAGACGAGAGCAGATTCGATATATCCTTTGCTGATGGACGAATGCGGATTTGGCGACTGTGTGGAGAGCGCTTTGCAGATTGCCGTGTTCGTCAGCACAACCGATTTTGAAGTGGTAGTATTCACACTTGGGAAAGATTAAGTTTTCACCATCGCTCGCCTCTTCCGTGGAAATTTTAATCATGTGACATATCGAGATGAGGTTCTGGATGCATTGGATGTTCCTGCGTTCACAAATTATCCAGACTTGCAGCTTCTCCAGCAGGTTAACGTGCGTGCGAATACCGCATGCATTACGCAGAAATACATACACGGAATTCGCTCCATTTGAGCACAAACTCTATGGCGATGTGAACTAGCTGTAGTTGACTGTTGCTTTCTTTGCACTTATCCATACTGACTGTTCTGCTGCAGAACATTGCGATTATTGATTGGCCGACCCTATCACCAGCTCGGTTCTGGTCTCCCTGGCGTAGAGGTTAAGGACGTTGTTCGTAATCCTGTATACTCTCGTACGAAAAACAGATGCGTGAGATTCGGCAGCAGATCGCGTCGCGTTGGTTACTTACGGAGGTATATGAGCCAGTCGTTCAGAAAGCAATGGCAAACTACTGAACGTAAATCTTGCCAAGACATTAACAGCAGCTGAGATATGCTGGTGTTAACTGCAATGTCATGTAAAGGATATGGGAAATTTAAAAAAAACATCACCAGACATTTGCCTATAGAACATCTGGAGGACGAGCTTGGATGTAGAGTTTACAGCCAAGTTTCTGCAGCTAATCTGAAAGAGCTCGAAGCTGCTCTTATACGTGAATGGGACTTGATTCCTTGAAATATCCAATATCCACAGTGAACATAACAGATATTGTGGATAGTGTGGATGAATTTTCTTATTGGTTGCATGTTTGGTTTTCTTCCTTGTCTGCACTATTCATAACAAACAAATGCACAAATTATTAATCAGCATGGATTCATAGGAAAATGAATAAAGATTCCAAATATGTAAACGTGTAAACACTGATATTTACGTTCACACTGTATTCCTTGATTATACAGGTGGTGCGTTTTTGATTGATTGATTGATTTAGGAATCGACATCACAGCATTCGGGGCATTCCCATAAGTGCTCCTTGTGGTGCGTTTTTATTGTGGTTCAGTGTGTGTGTGTGTGTATGTATATGTATGTATGTATATATATATATATATATATATATATATATATATATATATATATATATATATCTTCTCTTCTTCTTCTTCTTCTTCTTCAGCGTTCCGAGCCATTGAGGTTCTTTGCTGCAGATACAATCCGTCTCCATTCGCCTCTCTGGTGGACCTTCTCTTGCCAGTCGTTGATTCCAAGTGCTTGTAGGTCTGTATATGTATTATCTATCCACCGTCTTCTTGGTCTACCTCGGGGTCTACGGTCATTTATTTCTTGAGTGTAAGCGAGTTTTGTTTCCCTATTATCTTCCATTCTTTCTATATGCCCCAGCCATTGTAGTCTATTAGCCTTCATGATAGCAGTGATTAGCGGGGACTTAAACAGATCATAAATGTCTTTGTTACTTCTTCTTTTCCACTCTCCACTTTGTGTATCCCTAATGGGTCCAAAGATGCGTCTTAACACTTTGTTCTCAAAGGTTTGTAACAAGGCTTCGTCTCCTTTCGTTGTACTCCAGGTTTCAGAACCATACAGCACAACTGGTCTGATCAGTGTTTTGTATATTGTGATTTTGGTGTTACGAGATAGCGCATTTGATTTTAGTAGATGTTGTAGTGCATAGTATATCTTATTTCCAGAGTTGATTCTAGTTTGTATTTCTTCCCTTATGAGGTTGGAGCAGTTGAAGATTGTACCCAGGTATCTGTATGTTTCCGTTCTTTTAATGGTCATATTATCTAGTTGTATGTAATTTGTATATATTTGTAATTTGTATATATTTATAATTTGTATATATATATATATATATATATATATATATATATATATATATATATATATATATATATAATTAAGACAGCTCAGACACATTGATACGTATTGAATGGTACTGTTGAAAGTAGAAAAAGGAAGTATAGGAGGACACACAAGGCAGCATATCATTTGAAAGCTATAATTACCACACAGGGACTCAAACCCTTCACCTCCAAATGGCGGCACTGCCATGCTGCAGGAACTACTGACGAAAATTTGCCAGGACCTCAACAACAGCTGAAAAATGCTGGTGTTGACTGCAATGTCCTGTATAAAGGAAAATTATATAAAGCCACAACTATATAATATGGACATATTGCGTATCCGCCATTGAAATAGCACCATGGTTCTCATAAATTTACATATGCGCGCTTTTATTTAAACGTGTTTAGTTCGTAATGTGTTGAATTACATTTCTTCCTGCAGCAAGGCATTGGCGTCAAATGGAGGTGGCAGTTTCGAATTCCGGCAGTGACAGTTTCGAATTCCGGCATGCTAACTGTAGATTTCATATTTTAAATCGCCTATTGTTGTCCTGTGACCTCTATTTCTTTATTCTACTTTTACGAGTGACAATAAAGACGTGTGAGTGTTTTTAATAATCTTCAAATTCCGCACAAAACATAATAGACTTAAATACCACTTGTTTCATTAATTAAAGATGCGCCATGCTAATGAATGTAACTGTAGAGTTGGTAAAATGACACCTCATCATTTGTTGTTGGAGTGTGCAACACATGCAGAATAGAGAAACGTATATTGTCCTGCACTCGTTCCATTTGAGCACAAACTCTATGGCGATGTGAACTAGCTGTAGTTGACTGTTGCTTTGTTTGCACTTATCCATACTGACGTGAATGAAGAAGAAGAAATTGGAAAAGTATAATACACTTCAACCTTATAATGGAAATGTGGATGGGACGTCTAGCTTGAAGAGAAATAATAAAAGTCACAAATTATTCTTGTGCACAATGCTGGCAGTAAAAATCTGTAGGCAGTTGGAAATGGAGTCAGATAATTTTCTTTGCTTGTTAAATTGTAAAATTAGAACAACCAACGAACAATGAAGAAACTACCAAGATTCTACACGGTCGGAACATCGATGAATACTTGCTCACAACCAGCATCGGCTCTCTAAAACTGAAATACAGAATGTATTTTTAATGACTGTGCAGTGTTTGTAAATATTGCCGGTCCAAGTTTTGTGTTTACATATTATATTGCATGAACTTTACAGAGGGTGAATACAAACTTGGACCGGCAGTATTTTCAAACACTGCACGGTCATTAAAAATTCACCCTATACTTTGGCCATCTTAAACATCACAGTGGTTTGGAAAAAACAGTCAGCAACCACATGGTTCCTTATCTGATTTAGTGCCGATGGATAATATGTCGCCAAATGTGACCTCCCATTTGGAGAGAAGGGTGATATATCATTACACTAGGGACAGTGTGTTATTTGTTTCGTTACACGGTATCTTCCGAACTGTTAATACTCAGTGAATGCAACATTTACATTATACTACTTGTTCATTTCATTGTTTGGTCCAAACAGACTTTTTTTTTTTTTGGCACTGAATCAGTTAAAAAGAGGCAGGGTTTAACCTGTACGATAATGGACACTAGACATTGCAGAAACTTTGAACATGAGAGTGTGCAGGCAGAAGAACTGGCAATGAATCGGTAGGGCATTTAAGCGAGCCATGATACCAATGTTCTTTAAGTGACTTGCTCCATGATGATGAACGAACAGAACATAATATTTGTAGCCTGTGTGATTCCGGTGTACACACATTTGGAGCCTCAGTAACAAACAGAGTTCGTGTACTGACATGAGTTTCTCCTAGTGAGATATTTGGGAGGAAATTCTCACTGATAAACGATTCCCTCGTGTGATATATGGCAGAGTTTCATGCACCGCCATGAGTTTCTCCTCGTGTGATATATGGGAGGAAATTCTCACTGATAGACGATGTTCGTGCACTATCATGAGATTCTCCTCGTGTGATATACGGAAGGAAGTTGGAACACTTAGGTTGATATCCGTGTTGAGTGAAAGTATCTACTTGCACAACCAGATACCAATATGATCTTCCATGTTTTTTTTTTTTTTTCCGTTTCTCTACAATCTTCACATACGTTTTTGACCTAATTTTGCATAGGTCATGCTCTCCTTTGGTAGAGTCATGGATGACTGCACGCTCGCCTGCCAACCCTGCCTTTTGCTCAAACCTCAGCGGAACGTATTTGTAAAATTTATTTGGGCTCCAGGGTCTAAAATGGGCACTATGAAATATCTTTGGAAATCAAGGGGTCGGCGAGGTAGTCATCAAATCATACCCCGGGTACCGACCGTTCTATTAAAATATGGGTCAAGTATTATATGCCAGATGCGTCTAGAGCGTGTAAACGGGTCCTTTGCTTAAAAAAAAAAAAAAAAAAAAAAAAAAAACAGACTATTCTTTTGAACAGATATTTACATTATTTTGTTATTCATCTTTTCACACAAGCTTCATTGTCGGTGACACTGTGGCTTTAGTCGTCACCATGTTTGACAAAATGGGCAGGCCAAGATTGAAAGGTGGAGACAGGATCCAAGTCTGGCTAAAGGACGTGAAATTTAAACACAGCATAAGCACGAAAATTACCGATTTCAACAATGGGACTTACCTGGCCTCAACAGTACTTCCGTGGGCGGGAACTTTGCGGTATGTATGTGTGTCAATGATGGGTTTCAATAATATATTTACAATACAGAGTTTACAAGCAAAGCTGAAAGGATTCAGTGAGTCCCGTACTTGTAATACGTGTTGCTATGGGCATTAAAGATATAATGACAATCCAGCTTGGCGGGAACTGTTCACCTCTATATACAAGCTGAGAATGGTCGACTTATTATCGTTGGTTGAATGTCCCATTATCTCTTCCAACGAATTCTTGTGACTTCGGTGTTGTGGATATGACCAACATTCCCGCTTTCCAGTCTACTAACGGTTACTAAACTCTGATATATTTCAGTGCAGTGATGCATGACAGCCTAGCATTATGTTCCCACGCTTTCATCTGTCACGTTGCACATTAGTCAAAGAATTCTTACAGTATAGTCGGTATGTTCTCTGTCCACGACATGGCCTGTAAATATTTCTTTGTGGTGCCTGTAAAGAATTTTGCTGTTTTGTTACAGCATCTTCCCGTGATATATTTACCACTGTTTTCCTTGCCACACATGTCAGTAACTATACATTCAATCATTACCACAGTCGTCAAACATTGTTCTGAACTCTCTTGTAAGATAGGCATTTGCAACCAATTCTCAAACTTATGGGAATGCCCCGAATGCTGTGATGTCGATTCCTAAATTAATCAATCACTCATTCTCAAATATTTTAAAATAACTGTCGTTTGTTAGTTTATGTCTAACCCATTTTCTCTTCGGGTGTCTAGTCTAGAGCAGACGTCATCGCTACTATGGCACTCCAATTATCTCTGATATTTGATATATTTCCATACAGTTTATGATGCTTATATTCATACTTATTACTTAAGTTATTTAATCTTTTATGTAAATATTTCTGTGTTTATATGCCTCACTTGCTTAGTATCCCCCAAATAATTCTAATTTATCATTTATTTTTCATATGATGCATTCATTTATTTGTCTTTTCCTTCCTAGCGACATATTAACTCTATATAGTTAATTAGCACACCTTGTTGCATTAATGTATACACTGCATTTATTTGTCACTGTATAAACATATTGTTAAACTGATCTCAGCACGAAACGGATAGTAATAGCTACGCTAGTTTCCAATCTACTTAGTATTAAATTTCTATATCCTTACTTTTTTATGTTTACATTTTTAATTTTACTTACATTATCTAGTCTCATTTTGGTTAGATCTGTTCGTGTTATGTCTGAAGAAGGTCACTAAGATCGAAACGTTGGATTTGTTCTGTTGTGGGTTAGCTTATTTTTTACATGTTTACATTAGGTTAATTTAGAATTATTATTATTGTTATTTTCCCTATTGCGATTTGTGTTAACCAGGTTTGAGATAATTGTTATACACAGTGTCTGTGTTTGTTATCTCTATATACATGTTATCACACATACCTAACTGTTTTCATCTTATACAGTGTGATGGCCACTTTGAGACAACCCAGAGAATATTTCAGAGCACTAGCTTACGTACATAGAGCTCTTAAAAGCACATTACCTTTTGTCGGGGCGTATTCAAATTCGAAGGTATATCATTTAGAGCTTTGTCGAATTTTTTTGAATGCTGCATATTCTTTACAGGACGTTGCAGTCAATACCAGCATCTTTCAGCTGCTATTTTGTTGTACTAGGCAAGATTACGCTCAGTAGTTTGCCATTGATTTCTGAGCGACCGATTCTCATACCCCCGTAAGTAACCAACTCGGCGCGATCCGCTACTGAATCTCGCGCAGCTGTTACTCACGAGAATATACTGGATTACGGAGAAAGACGTTAAATCCTACGCCAGAGAGACCAGCTTTGTCGTAATAACAGTGGACAATTACATAAGCTTATTTCTGCATTTATCATTATTATTATCTTAAGAGTATATGTTCACAAATAAAACGCTCATGTTTTGTCATACACGTTTATAGAATGATATCGCATACACGTGGTTAAACCGTATGTCTCCCGTTTTTATGGTCGTGCGTTCGTTCCCCCAGTCTGTGTCGTTCATTGCGCAATTTTTCTGGAGACTGGAGTTTGTGCTGTCAGTGATGCTCTCGGTGTGCGAACTGGAATTCTGCGGAGAGAGATCCCGGGCCAGACATCCGATGGAAGGAAGTCAGACCTCTCGACTTTAAGACTCACTCACTGTCACTTTGCCGTCTTGACAGACGATAGTTATTTGTGCTTCAAAAAGGCATAAAGCTACAACCTCGTAAGACGAGGGATGAAGTTGTACCTCTTCATAGCACAAAGCCGAGGATGAATTGCAGAGACCATAAGTTGCCCATGCAGCATGATCCCTCTCTCGGCCTGCCTAGTTTACTTCAGAGGAAAGGTAACACCAATGCATCTGGACCAAGGCAAGCTGCAGAAGCTGCTGGATCTCTAAAGCAATGTTCTAACTATCCACCTGTCGGAGCTTCAATCCTAGATCAGTTCTAGATCAAGGTTTAGGGCCTGACCTGCCCTGCCATGACATATAGTCTTAAATTACATTTCCTCACACCAGGATAGGACATGTACAATCCCAATTTCTCCCCTCCGCCGAAGTCGTTGGCACAGTGTGGGGTGTGAGGTTTGGTGAGCGCCGCCCAGTATTCTGCGCTAACAGATAGCAGGTAGTGCCGTCTACTGCCATACGATAGCTCAGTCATATCATATCTGACTACGACCTGACATCAGTACTACTTTAGTACTAGATATCATCTTACAATAATGGTGAATTTTCGACCTCGAATATCACTTTATAACAACAATTACATAACTACGTCAGTAAACCTAAATACGTTATAACCTGACATATAGTTAATCAGCAGGGGCAACATCCATATAACCATCACTACACTCTTCTTAAAGTAAGAGCGATATACCTACAATCACTTTATATCAACAATCACATAACCATGTCAGTAGGCACTAAATATTTTCTAACAACAGTAATTAATCACCTCTTCACTCACTACATAAGAAATTAATTGTTGCCTTTGAATTGCTTGGTTACCTGGCATTTTTGTTTAGAATTGTTTGGGCCAACAAGAAAACACATACTGGCATCCGAAAAGATATTAACATCGAAGAAAACGGGCTCATAACATAAAACAACATATTTTAATATGCATTGTTTATGGTCACAACTTGTATTTAACAATGTTGTTTTTTTCCCCCTCCTATGTGAATTAATATGTGAAATAGTTAACTGCTGTTCGAAAAATGAGTGATTGGAAGGGCCAAATGTAAGACGGGCCTACATGCCCAATTTGTGACCCTTTGAAAATAAAGTTCGTTCTTTTGTTCGTTCATCCTATCTCTAAAACTTATATACCTTACCCGAAGGATACAGTGGTTTGGAAGAACATTCATGAAAGGCATGGTTCCTTGTAGAAAACGCAGTGACACATAATATTCTTTTTGTTTGCGTTCCCTCGCTTTGAACTCAAGCGTAGTCCATACACAATACTTAAAATATTGCTGGACTGAATTTTGCGTGTTGGTTAGCTTCCCTTGTTAATAGTCTCCCTCATCATCAGGCGAACCCACTACGGCTTCAGAGGTACTTGTAATTTATGTCCCCAAGTCAATGACGGCAGGTCAACATTTTAGTCCAGCTGTCGGGTGCTGCAAACGACCTACATAATGGTACAAGTAGCTTAGCTGTCGTCGGCATAGCTCTTGATATCATTGGAAAGCGCACGCCCCTCCGCCTCTGCTCGATGGAGACTAATCAAAGGGATGTCACTTTTGTTTTGATAGATTGGCAATTGTTTTTTGTTTTTTTTAAATTGGATCGAAGAAAATGAAAAGGTCTACGCTGTTACAGTTGCTGTTGAGGAACTTCAATCACTGAAATGAGCAGACATCGCAATTGATTTAGCGCCATGGGATGATTAATAACTTAAGCGACTTGTCGTATCTGCCATGGGATTATATTTAGTTATTTTCTTTAAGCAACCCCTTTTAATTTGATATTTAATACAACGTGTATGCTGCCACATCAACAACGTTTAAGTCATAAACAATGACACGTCCCATTTTCCCCCGACAGATATTTGTTGGTTATGGTCTTCAAGTTTCGCGACGGCAGGCAGAGGATATCTTTCGTGAGACAAAGGCTGCGGTCACCCAACCAGTACGGTTACTGCCATAGAGGAAAGCACCGGCAAACTACCTCTTTAAAAGTGCCTAGTACATTATGATTCGCCTAAAGACTGATCATCGCAAGACAAGGACAGAAACATTAAAATGAGCAACATGGAACGTTAGGACGTTAAACGACGACGAAACATTAGAGAACATAAAACAAGAAATGGAAAGAGAAAAAAAAATAGTATTCTAGGGATGGGCGAAACGAGATGGACAGGAGCAGGCATCAAGATAAATGAAGATTTTAAGATGATTTATTCTGGAGGTGACAATCGACAAAGGGGAGTGGCATTTATTTTGGTCCGGAAAACATAAAAATCTGTTCAAGGATATTGGGCAGTGTCGAACAGAGTTCTACTAATTAATTTGAGTGGCAGACCTTTTAGTATAAATGTTATTCAAGTATATGCCCAAAACAGGAGAATCCAGTGAAGATAGTGCAGAGGAATTTTATAATGACATAGAAATGTAAAAATTCAGAAATAAACATCATAATAGGGGACTTCAATGCAAAAGTAGGAAATCAAGGTGATAGATACACAGTAGGAAACTGGTTTAGGAGAGAGAAATGAAACAGGATACAGACTCGTAGAGTGGGCAAAAGAACAGGAAATGATTACAGGAAACACCTGGTTTAAGCAACACCCTAGAAGATTATGGACATAGAGGATTCCTGATAGCAGGATCAGAAACCAGATTTACTACATTCTGATTAGCAGAAGATTTACAAACGCGCTAACAACAGCAAAAACAGTTCCCAGTGCTGATAGTTATAGTGACCACAGATTACTTACTTACAGGAACATTGAGGACAAAGTTGAAGAAAGTCAAGTATATAACAAGAAACACTAAATATGATTTGTGTACATTGAGTAATGACAAGGAAATACAAAACAAATTCAACATAGAAGTACAGAACAAATTTGATATATTGTCTGATCTAGTGATATTATTCCAGGATGTGGATGATCAATGGGAAATGTTGAAGAATTCAATCAGTTTGGCTGCAGAAACATTGGCTGTAGAATTTGGACTAGAGCAAGTCACCAGACTGCTGAACACATTATATGATACTGGAGATATACCTTCTGAATTATGTAACTCTATATTTATTGCAATCCCAAAGAAATCAGGAGCATTGGAATGTGATCAGCATAGAACAACTAGTATAATCAGTCACATCACAAAGATTTTGCTACGAATTATCATGCAAAGAGTGAGGAAGGAAATACAACCTGAAATTGGGGAAGAACAATGTGGGTTTGTAGAAGGAAAGGGGACAGTAAATGCTGTGTATATGCTGCGAACAGTTATTGAACGTGCTATAGAAGAAAGAAAGCCTGTGGTCCTTGACTGGTGAAATCATAACTGATAAGAAATAGCATATGGACAGATGGGTAGGGCACTATTTGGAGGGGTTTCCGGTTTCAAGATGGCGACGGACGGTCGTGTTGTTTTGTGTTCGTTAACTTTTTCGCGTAAGGGATGGATTTATTCATTTCTTGCGTGTAATTGGTGTGCCAGGATGTAAAACCAGGAGTTTCTACTCAAGATCTGCGCGGGTGCTACGGAGTTCGTGCATCGAGCGAAGCCATCCTTGAGTGAATTTTCAGCAGCGTGTGTGGTTCTCAATCAAAAGTCAGTGTTTACGTTTTTTCAACATGGCGGAACAACGTGTGTTTTCCGAACGATCAGCAGTCAACATACCGAAGCGGCGTGGTAGCCGCGCAGGGAAAAAGAAGCCAGGTAAGCGCGGTGGCTTGAGACGTTTTAGACTCAAGTGTCACCGTCTAGGACTCAGGAACATCCGTATTCTATATTGGAACTGTGCCAGTGTAAAACAACGGGGCTCTATTTTAGAAACCCTAGTTTACAGGAACGACATTGTAGCACTCCAGGAGACGAGACTGGGCGATCAGCTACTCCGAATTGCCGGCTTCAAATGTTTCTATAACAGACGACATCTGGGAACGGCGATTCTCGTTCGCGACAGCATGGTGGCGTCAGAGCTAGACATGTCCAGTTGGAACAGTGACGATATACAAATACAGGCGTTGAGAGTTCATTCCAGTACACCATTCGTGTTGGTTAATGTTTATGCCCGCAATGCGAGTGTGGACGCCCAGAAGTGGCAGTGCTTAAGTGGAATATTAGGCCACGAGAGAAATGTTATTTTCTGTGGTGACTTCAACGCTAAAGGCAGATCATGGGGAAACACTTCCTCCAATACACAAGGGGAGGAGCTCGAGACTGCACTGGAAACCATCGACCTGGTTTGTATCAACAGTGGCTGTGTCACCAGGACAGCAAGCCGTCCAGGCGATGAGGACAGTGCTATTGATCTGGCGCTAGTTTCACCTTCACTCACTACAGTGTGTAGATGGGGTGTCCTAGGACACCATGGCAGCGACCACCACCCATGCAGCATATTGGTGGAGAAAGGCAGAACCAGGCAGCACAAGCTAAAGGTAAAGACGTTCCAGTATGACAGTACAGGGCAAGATGTGGTGAGTAAAATAAGACGTGACAAGCGCAGAACGTTTCAGGGCAGGAAGAAAAGGAAAAAAAGCTGGGAGCAGCCACCGTGGTGGAGTTTCGAGGTGGAGAAGGCTTGGGTGGATAAGCGTAGTGCTGAAAGGAGATGGCAAAATGCCAAGAAGAACAGAGCTGGTCATCCTAGTCCCTGCTTGCACTTAGAAAGAGAGATGCACACAAAAGTAAGCTATTTCAAAAAACTGGTCACGGTGGTTAAAAGCGAAAAATGGGCAGAGGTGTGTCAAAGAGTAAGCACAGACAAGTCACTGAAATTGTTCTGGCGACTACATAAAAGCATGAGTGGTGTAGTCAAGAATAAGAGCATTTCTGACTTCCAAGGTGCTGACCTCATCTGGCAGAGGACTGACGAGGACAAGGGCAAAGCCCTCTTTGAACGCTACCTTGAGCAGAGCAACCAGACAGACATGGGAGGCCGGAATCTGGCCAAGGAGGTCACCTCAGACAGATGCAAGGCCCAGAACACTTCGGATGAAGACACAGTGACAGTGCAAGAAATCAAGGCTGTGCTTCGACGATCAAAAAACAGTGCTCCAGGTCCTGATGGCATAAGATACGACGACATAAATAGGTGTACCGACAATGAGCTAGAGAAACTAGCAGACATGTACAACAACAGTATAGGGAGTGCTAGCATCAAGGAGGAATGGTTACACAGCTATCTGATTCCCTTGCCGAAGCCTGACAAAGACCACAAGAAAATTCAGGGATATCGAATTATAACCATGCAGAATACAATAGGCAAGCTGCTGGAGAAGGTAATTGCCAGGAAAATATCAAGCCAACTAGAGAGGCAAGGTGTTTTCCCACCTACCCTGGGTGGGTACCGTCCAAAAAGAGAAACCTGGACCAATGCAGCAGTCTTTGCCCATGATGTCTATGAAGGTTTCCACTCAGGCACTGAAACCGTTGCTGCAGCGATTGATCTTGAGGACGCATACAACAGAGTACCACTGGATTTTTTAATGTTTCAGCTTCTTGAACTAAACGTAAGTCCATTCCTCCTTAGTTGGATCGCTGCAGCTCTCTTCCAACGGAAAGTAGTTTTTAGATGTGGCAGTTGGACTTCGGAACCAACAACAATATATCCTGGCCTACCACAGGGATCACCATTATCTCCGGTACTGTTCAACGCCTACACAGTGAGAATCACCAGTGATCAGATCACTGGACCTGGCAGGACATTGTCATATGCCGATGATGTTTTAGTGTATCGTCAGGGTAAGGATAGAGAGGAGGTTGCTGTGGAGCTACAAACCGAACTCAATCGCATAAGTACTTGGTGTGATGAAGCTGGGGCAATGGTCAACCCAACAAAGGCAACAGTGACTTGGTTCTCGTTGAATAATCATATTGTCAACAATCCAACACCAACTGTAATGCTGTGTTCAGAGACGGTGGAAAGAACGCAGGCAATGAATTACCTGGGGATACGGTTTGATCGAAGCCTTTCTTATAATGTGCACATAGACCAGGTGATAACAAAGGCCAAGCGGGGTTTGGCAGCGATGCGGGTGATGGCGGCAGCAAACTGTGAGCAGCGCCATCTATGTCTTCTGTACGAGGGGCTGGTCATGTCTGTTTTGGAGTATGCAATGGCAATCCTGACTCTCAGCCATAAGCAGATAGAAAGGATGGAAAGGATACAGAATGAAGCTATGCGCATTATTCTTGGATGTACAAGAGATACAGCATGCAGGGCGATGCGCTACCTTCTTGATTTTCCAACCATTGAAGAGAGAATGCAAGTTTGCAGGGCACGCGCCTACCTCAGAATTAACGCAAACACACAGCATCCACTGCATAGTGAAATTAGGAAGGTGAAGGGCAGCAGGTTAAAAAGAGGACGGTCGTGGATGGGTCAAGCCGAGGACATTCTTCAACAGGTGTGTTCACTTGAGGACTTAGAACCTGGCGAGGAGTGGGTGCAAGTGCCAACAGACTTCTGCACATCCTTTTCAGTTTGCATCCAACTAGATAGAAAATGCAGACAAGAAAATCCGGCTGCTGTTGAGGCTGAAGTACAAGCGTTGATTTTCGAGAATTCGCTAGACAGTGACGCGGTCATCTACACAGATGGGTCGGTCATCCGACATGTGAGAAGCTCATGGGCCTTTACAGCTCGGGCCGGAGGGAGAATTGTGAAGGAGGACTCTGGTGCTTTCACTGAAACCACAAGTAGCCTGACCATGGAAGTCATGGCAGTAAGTAAAGCAATAACATGGCTCGAGACACAGACATTCACTAGGGCTTGTTTCCTTAGCGACTCAATGAACATGATCAAGAGGATAGAGGAGGGGTCGATCCGAAGAGAATGGTTGCTGCCTCTGAAGCGGTCTCGGCTGGCAAAGATTAGTTTCATCTTCGTGCCAGGGCATGCGGGAGTACAAGGAAATGAGCTGGCTGACAAGCTCGCAGGTGAGGCCACTGTTGAGGGCGGACGCGCCATGGACCAGGCTGACATTCTGAATGCTCTACGAGAAGTGAGACTTTTTGCAAGAACCAAGTGATGACTGTGAATCTACAACAATGGCCAGACTGCGAGAGCAGCAAATTAAAAGAGGGGTGGCCAAACAAGAACACTACGCAGGAAGCCAAAGAAGATTGATAAACCAACACAGAACTGGCGTCGTTAGCCGCTACACGCTGCGGGATTTGCTGAGGAGGGGATCCGAGCACTTATGGACTGAATGGTCCGATGTGCAACGAGGATGATCTGTCGACTAACTAACTAACAAGAATATACATTTTTACTTTATTGACTACACAAAGGCTTTTGATAGAGTTAGACATGTCAACATGGTGGATATGCTTGCAGATCAACAAATTGATGGGAAAGACATTAGACTTATAAAAAACATATATTGGAAACAACAAGCTGCCATAAGGATTGATAATGAAGTGTGAAAATATCAACTGATTAAGAGAAGTGTTAGGCAGTGATGTGTAATGTCTCCAGATCTTTTTTCCCTATACAGTGAAAATATTTTCAGAAATGTAGAAGATGTAAATTAGATATGCAGATGATACAGTATTGATTGCAGACAATGAGCAGGATCTACAACAATTAGTAGACACGGTTATTGTACACAGTGAGTAGCTGGGGTTGGAACTGAATTGTAAGAAGACACAGGTTATGGTCGTCACTAGGAAGAACGAAGTACAACAATGTAATATACAAGTAAATGGGAATATTCTTCAACAAGTGAATCGGTACAATTATCTCGGAACAGTCATAGCATGTGATGGGAGATGCCTTGAAGAGATTAGAGCAAGAATCGTCATGGCGAAAGTAGCATTTAGCAAGATGAAAAACATTCTGACCAATAAAAAGATGTCACTTGAAACGAGAAAAAGAGTGTTGAGGGGATACATAGAGCCTGTTCTTATGTATGGATGTGAAACTTAGACAATGTGCAGTCAAGCTGAAAAACATCTGATGGCAACACAAATGTGGTTTCTGAGGAAAATGCAAAGAAAACCATGGACAGACAGAAAAACCAATGACCAAGTACTACAGGAGACAAATGAACATCGTAAACTGATTAGAGAAATTAAACGTAGTCAGTCAACATTGTTTGGACATGTTATGAGAAGAAATGGATTGGAGAACTTAGTAACAACTGGCAAGATCGAAGGGAACAGACCAAGATGAAGACCAAGAGGAAAATACCTGGATGGCTTGGCCACATAGCATGGACGAGACAGGAACAATGAGCTGATCCACGACTCTGGTGATCGAGTGAAATGGCGAGTCATGACCGCACACAGCTTTCCGGCATGGCACATGATTGTTTGATTGATTTTTATTTGGTCCAAACCTACTTTAAAAAAAAAAAATTGGCACCGAATCTTTTAAATGCCTTGAAATGTCTTGGTGCAACTGCTGTTATCGATGAAATGGGCGAAATATCTGCCTTCATCAGGACAAATGTCATTGGTGTCAAGCAGGGTAGTTGCTAGACGTGAAGGATTTGAAAGGCCACACGAAGGCTGGTGAACTGGTGAGATCAACCGTCAAACCCGTAGAAGTCTGAGAACATGTGGGTTTGTCCGGCGCGCAAAGATGATAGTTTGATGGTGTGTTTGTTAGAATATTTTGCATGTTTTAATACAATTTTGGATATTTATGTGTTTAGTGAGGATAATCGTGATCGCACTCCGAATAACTTTATAGGTGCTCCGATCTCCTTCTCTACATCTCCGCCATCGTTTAATGACTGATTGTACCAGTTCTATGTTTATTAATCAAATTGACTACTCCTAATCCCTTAATTTATTTCGTTGCTAATATTTACCACTAACTAAACAATGTATCTCTCAAACAGGCCAGTGAAGGCGTTCCTTGCAGTCCATATCAGATAGTTCCTGGTTTTCTACCTTCGGAGCTGTGTAATTTAACATTAATAAACGGTTCTCTCTGGTTTTGCGGTCGCCCAAGCAAACCGCAACTAAACTGTTCAGATTACCAGTTTGCTTCATTTCCCAAGACATACATCGATATGCCAATCACACCTGCCGAAACCACATTACTGAAACAACGAGTAAACCAGTAGGTAATTTTGATTGTTTTTATGTGTTTCTCGTATAACTAGACTTTTCTAATATTGGAGTGGATAGGACAGCCTGATGCAGTGAGAATTCAACATTGCGGAATAAAAACGCAACATTGCGCACTGAGAACACAACTTTGCGCACTCAGAACACAACTTTGCTAACTCATTGCCCACATTGCTCCTTCAGTTTTGTGAAGTCATTAATCCCGGTGTCAAGAACAACCGCACAGAAATGAAGACCAGCTTACAAGGCGCATTGGGAAGAGCGCACACAACATCCTGACATCCTCCCCCCCCCCCCACCTTTTTTCCCTCCACCCCACCTTCTCCCCCCCCCCCCCCACAATTCAATGACGTCAATTGAGGAAGAGAAGACAAAGGAAGAGAGCAGGAGGAGGAGGAGAACGAGGAGGTGGCCGAAGAGAAGAAGAAGAAGAAGAAGAAGAAGAAGAAGAAGAAGAAGAAGAAGAAGAAGAAGAAGAAGAAGAAGAAGAAGAAGAAGAAGAAGAAGAAGAAGAAGAAGAAGAAGAAGAAGAAGAACAACAACAACAACAACAACAACAACAACAACAAACGAACGAAAGAATGAACGAACGAACGAATGAACGAACGAACGAACGAACTTTATTTTAAAAGGGTAACAACTTGGGCACGCAGGCCCGGCTTACATTCGGCCCTTTCGATCACTCATCTTTCATTCATCAAATGTGCATGTTACATTTACATAAGGAAAAAAACATTGTCAAATTGTATCAAAGAATTGTATGCCAATTGTATCAATTGTATGTCAAAGAAGAAGAAGAAGAAGAAGAAGAAGAAGAAGAAGAAGAAGAAGAAGAAGAAGAAGAAGAAGAAGAAGAAGAAGAAGAAGAAGAAGAAGAAGAAGAAGAAGACGAAGAAGATTGGCTGATTGGTTGATAGATTTAGGAACCGACATCACAGCATTCGGGACATTCCCATAAGCGCTCCGTCCCCATCCTCAGCAGCCAGCGAAGAGTTCCAACACTAATAGGTCCAGCAGCAATCTGATTATATGTCCGTCTCGCCTTTCCTCTGAGCGTCGAACGTCGGCCAGATCCCCTCGTCACACCTCGCTGCCTCATTCTTACCAGACTATGGTGATCCATTTTCTCCTCCGAGGTGTACACGTGCTCCCACAAGGCCGCAAGAAGAATGAAGGAGCAGGAAGCATAAAGAAGAAGGAGGAGGAGGAAGGAGAAAAAAGAAGGTAGAAGGAGGAAGAAGAAGAATGAAATCGAAGAAGGAGGAGAGGAATGAAGAAAAAAAGGATGAAGAGCGAATAATAATTATCATAGTAATAATAATAATAAAAACATAATGCCAACAAGTACAGAATGTGCTGAATTAGGTAAATTCGGAAAATGAGTTCAGACACTGTATGTAAGGTAACAATTCATTCAAAGAGGCCAGACCCCGCGCTTTGTTAGTCATGATACACGGTAGCCAGCACAATATGAGGAGAGTATGGGAAGGGAGGATGAGAAATAAAAATCGGAGGGTGATCTCATGATATTATAATATAAACTCAATTATTTTCTCTGTGAAGTGAATTATTGCGTTTTATTTATTGTAGGACTGAAATGTTAATAACGGAATCAATAATATGTAGTTAAGAGAGAGTACAAAACCCATTCTAGTGAGTAAAGAAGTGAGGGAAAGACGCTGGAAATGGAGAAGTATTTGAGAAAGCTGATAATACTAGAAAGTTCTTCCTCTAAAACCCATAGATCAAACGACATAGAGGGAGACCTGGCAACGCCTGGAGTCAAACATTAGAGGCAGAGATGAACACTATTGGAAGGACATGGAGGGAACTACAATTTAAGTTTGTTGCATATTATTTACAGGACGTCGCAGTCAACACCATACTTTTTGGCTGTGTGTGATTTTCTTGCCTAGTTTACGTACAGTCGTTTCCCATTGCTTTCTGGACCACCGGTACTCATACGAATGAAAATCAACGCATGACGGTCTGCTGCCTAATCGCCCGTAGCTGTGTTAAGAACGCGGTATTCGGGATTACGAAATACGCCCGTAACCCCTTCGCCTTAGAGCTGGCCGAGCTACAAGGGCTAGCAATATAAAGGAAAGCTTGGTATCACTCGTATCCTCACCCTTGGGTATAGAGGACAGAATCTTATATATAAATTAGGATGTGCGTATCTCTGTCTGTCTGTATGTATGTATGGCCTTTATTTGTTCGCGAACGGCCCATCCGATTGAGATGAAATTTTCTACACGCCTTCCTTTCATTCCAGAGCTGTCAACTGTGATATTTTGTTAGTGTGAAATCGCCTGCTTACTCAGTATTATTTCATTTTTCATTTTTCATCATAATTTCATATATCTCAGGGGACCTAACTCTGTAAAGTTATTTCAAGGGGCATAACTTTTCTGTATAACTTATAGTCATATTGTGGCATCGTTTTCAAAGATTTATAAACTCTTTGTCCATAGTTATGTACCGGCATATGAGTTATAATAAATAATGATACAATCTGTAAGGCATTTTCAAAGTTTTCATAAAAATGATGCACAATGCATAACATTGTAACTCATCTTTTTTTGCTTAAGAAGTTACTGTAGTCATGCAGGTGATTAGAAAGAGTTTTCATTAAAAATAATGGATGGTGTGTGGTAGAACGTTCTTTTAAGTTACATTTTTTTTTGTTGTATGAATTTAATGAAGCCGGACAGGGTCAGGCAGACAGATAGACAGACAGACAGACAGATAGACAGTCGGGAACAGGAACTTATATGACTACTTATATAAATTAAATGAGATGCTTCACACCAGGAGCTGGGCGATGTCGGGCCGGGTCAGACAGACAGACAGACAGACAGACAGACAGATAGTCGGTAACGGGAACGGGAACTTATATGACTACTTATATGAATTAAATGAGATGCTTCCCACCAGGGACTGGGCGAAGCCGGGCAGGGTCAGCTAGTAGGACATAAATGACAATATAGTCAGCAATAATGACGCCCAGCAGTGGCTTGTAGAATAGTTAACCCCTGTCTGGTTTATACAGTTCATAATCTTGGGATGGTGTCTGAGCTCTAATACATTATCCTTACATAATCTTGGGATGGTGTCTGAGCTCTAATGCATTATCCTTACTTAATCTTGGGATGGTGTCTCAGCCCTAATACATTATCCTTACTTAATCTTGGGGTGGTGTTTCAGCTCTAATACATTATCCTTACATAATCTTGGGGTGGTGTTTCAGCTCTAATACATTATCCTTACATAATCTTGGGATGGTGTCTCAGCTCTAATACATTATCCTTACTTAATCTTGGGGTGGTGTCTCAGCTCTAATACATTATCCTTACTTAATCTTGGGGTGGTGTCTCAGCTCTAATACATTATCCTTACATAATCTTGGGATGGTGTCTGAGCTCTAATACATTACCATTACTTGAACTTGGGGTGGTGTCTCAGCTCTAATACATTATCCTTACATAATCTTGGGATGGTGTCTGAGCTCTAATACATTACCATTACTTGAACTTGGGGTGGTGTCTCAGCTCTAATACATTATCCTTACATAATCTTGGGATGGTGTCTGAGCTCTAATACATTATCCTTACTTAATCTTGGGATGGTGTCTCAGCTCTAATACATTATCCTTACTTAATCTTGGGATGGTGTCTGAGCTCTAATACATTATCCTTACTTAATCTTGGGGTGGTGTCTCAGCTCTAATACATTATCCTTACATAATCTTGGGATGGTGTCTGAGCTCTAATACATTATCCTGACTTAATCTTGGGATGGTGTCTGAGCTCTAATACATTATCCTTACTTAATCTTGGGATGGTGTCTCAGCTCTAATACATTATCCTTACTTAATCTTGGGATGGGGTCTGAGCTCTAATACATTATCCTTACTTAATCTTGGGGTGGTGTCTGAGCTCTAATACATTACCATTACTTGAACTTGGGGTGGTGTCTCAGCTCTAATACATTATCCTTACATAATCTTGGGATGGTGTCTGAGCTCTAATACATTATCCTTACTTAATCTTGGGATGGTGTCTCAGCTCTAATACATTATCCTTACTTAATCTTGGGATGGTGTCTGAGCTCTAATACATTATCCTTACTTAATCTTGGGGTGGTGTCTCAGCTCTAATACATTATCCTTACATAATCTTGGGATGGTGTCTGAGCTCTAATACATTATCCTTACTTAATCTTGGGATGGTGTCTGAGCTCTAATACATTATCCTTACTTAATCTTGGGATGGTGTCTGAGCTCTAATACACTATCCTTACTTAATCTTGGGATGGTGTCTGAGCTCTAATACATTATCCTTACTTAATCTTGGGATGGGGTCTGAGCTCTAATACATTATCCTTACTTAATCTTGGGGTGGTGTCTGAGCTCTAATACATTACCATTACTTGAACTTGGGGTGGTGTCTCAGCTCTAATACATTATCCTTACATAATCTTGGGATGGTGTCTGAGCTCTAATACATTATCCTTACTTAATCTTGGGATGGTGTCTCAGCTCTAATACATTATCCTTACTTAATCTTGGGATGGTGTCTGAGCTCTAATACATTATCCTTACTTAATCTTGGGGTGGTGTCTCAGCTCTAATACATTATCCTTACATAATCTTGGGATGGTGTCTGAGCTCTAATACATTATCCTTACTTAATCTTGGGATGGTGTCTGAGCTCTAATACATTATCCTTACTTAATCTTGGGATGGTGTCTGAGCTCTAATACACTATCCTTACTTAATCTTGGGATGGTGTCTGAGCTCTAATACATTATCCTTACTTAATCTTGGGATGGTGTCTGAGCTCTAATGCATTATCCTTACTTAATCTTGGGATGGTGTCTGTGCTCTAATGCATTATTCTTATCAAACCTTTGGATGGTTTCTGAGTTGTACATTATCCATACTTTTGTTTTACGCATTTTCATAATGCCGATACACCTTATTGCAAGTCCAACGCAGGTTATTTGTGAGCTATCTTCTTTCATCGATATTCATAAAGTTATGATCGTCGGCCGTTCAGAAAATAATTGACAACTACTGAATGTAACATTGCCTCGAAGTCAGATACAGGTAAATGTAAATGGCGTGGTTGAATGCAACGTCCTATTAAGTAAATGCACCTGACTGACTGACTCACTGACTGACTGACTGACTGACTGACTGACTGACTGACTGACTTGTCTTTCCAAATTCCATCTACTTTATGTCGCCAGTATTCTTCGAATGATGTTTCAACACATTGCTTAATATGATCTCTGCTACCAACAAATAGGGCGCATTAATGTAGTCGATAACAACTGCACTGATAAATACCATATGCGCGGCAGGACGAGAGTTAACTCTTGCGCTCATTGTCCGCTAAGAGAGCGAATGATTGACTACCAATTCCTTCGTGAATTTAGGCCTACATAAACTAATGGTTCTAAGACATCATGACATCACAGCAGGTTCCTGCATCTGCTACCAACGATCTCGGTCAGGTTGGTCTTGGTTAGTGATCAGGCAGGCTGGCCATGGTGCCATCTGGACCAGTGGCCCTATTTAACATTTGGCAATATGTTAACAAATGTTGATACCCTTTTGGTCTTGATAACCAATATTGTTGACCTTAATCTGTCAGTGCATATATTGGTAGTTTATATACGCGGTCCGGTTAGCGGGGTAGGGATATCCCCTATCAAAGGAGATGTAAGACGCCCCCTTTCCTCCGTTAGTCTACGGGACACCCTTGGGCAAGGTGGAGTACCCGTTTAGCCCCCCGATCAGGGTTACGTGAAGCCATGGAAGCAGGTGGTGGATGGAGTGTGAGAGCAGCCGACAGATTGTTGTTGGTTATGGTCTTGCACTCTGCAGCGATAGGCAGATGATCTCGTCAGTAGAGACAATGGCTATGGCCGCCGACTAGTACAGTCACTGCCCAGAAGGAAAGCAATGGCAAACTACCTTCTGCAAAACTTGCCAAGAAACCATAACAACCATGAAAGAAAACATAATAAGAAAGAGATCTGGTGGCGAGACCCCCAGGCCAGGCAGATAAGATAACACTAGGGAAGAGTGAGACACAGGGACCAGTACTAGTAATCGTGATGACGGAGTTAATCCTGACTGTGTTACCAAGGAAATCCCCTGTGTCAGACTAAGAAACAGAGTGAGAATAGCAACGTGGAATGTGAGAAGTTGTATTAGGGAAAGCTTAAAGTAGTGTGTGATGAGATTGAGAGGTTAAACATTCAAATTTTAGGAATTAGTGAACATCGCTGGAGCGGCAAGGGCCATTTTACAACTGAAAATGGAAGTATTTTCATTTATTCTGGTAGAGACGTCGGAGGCCAGAGTGGAGTGGCATTTTCTTTAGATAAGACAACTGCACAATCTTTAATGGGATATAATCCAGTTAGTGATAGAATCCTCACTATTAGACTTAAAGGCCGTCCAAAAAACACAACTCTCATACAGATATATGCACTTACTTCAACAGCAGAGGAGGACGAAATTGAAGATTTTTACAACACACTACAAGAAACATTAAATAAGATTGGTCACAATGATATAGCAATAATAATGGGAGATTTTAATGCAAAAGTAGGTGCAGGAAGAGCTGAAAATGAGAGACACGTTTTAGGAAAATTTGGATTAGGAAATAGAAATGATGCAGGTGACAAATTAATTGAATTTTGCACAGAAAATGAGTTAACGATAGCCAACACGCTTTTCAAACAACATCCAAGAAGACTCTTCACATGGAAGTCTCCAGACAGTTTTACCAAAATCAGATAGATTTTATTTTAATACAAAGAAGATGGAGATCAAGTATAACGTCTGCAAAAACCCTACGGAGTGCAGACTGTGATACAGATCATCAGTTATTAGAAGCAGATCTGAAATTAAAACTCACAGAGCTTACCCGAGGACCAAGGCCACTTCGTTTTTATCTCACAAAAATACCAGATGCATACACCATAGAAGTTAGGAATCGCTTTGGGGTCTTGATGTCTGTACAAGAAGAAATGACACCTGATGAACTGTCAGTACAAGCTAGAGATATCTTGATAACTGCAGCCAAAGATTTCATTCCGACCAAGAAAAAGCAACTTAAGCCATGGATTACATCAGACACGTTAGAATTAATAAAACAACGAAGGGAGCTGAAACAGAAAGGAGATGAATCCGATAACAGCAGGATGAAGTATAAATCTTTAACTCGAGATATAAGAAAGAACACAAGGAAGGACAAAAATCAATATATACAAGATTGCTGTACCAGAATAGAGCAATATCATAAGACTGGAAGAGATTATGAAATGTTCAAAGAAATGAAGTTATTGAAAAGTAATGTTCAACCTCAATTGAATGTTATCTGTGACAAGATGGGAAATACCTTAGCATAATCTAGACAAATTCTAGAAAGATGGCAGGAGTACTGCAGTGGAATGTATGATATGAGTGACAGTGAGGATATGAATGAGATACATGGGCCAATGACAGCAGAGACAGAACCTGAACCCTCATTTGATGAAATTGGTTGGGCTATAAAGAACCTGAAGAATGGTAAATCACCTGGATGTGATGAGTTACCAGCTGAACTAATTAAAGCGGGAGGAGAAGAAAGCATACACATATATCATGCATTATGTACAAAGATTTGGAAATATGGTATATGGCCAAAAGATTGGAAGAGAACTATTTTCATTCCAATACCAAAAAAGGGCAACCTGAAATTATGCACCAACTATAGAACTGTTGCCCTGATCAGTCATGCAAGTAAAATTCCACTAAAAGTCATAATGCGAAGACTTCGTAAGAAAATGGAAGAAGAGATTAACGTGGTTCAAGCTGGATTTAGACAAGGAAGAGGAACAAGAGATCACATATTCTACATACGTTTAATAATAGAGAAGTGCAGAGAATTTAATGTAAACCTATTCTCATGTTTTGTGGATTATTCAAAGGCATTTGACTGTGTACAACATCAGAAACTTTGGGAAATCATAAGGAATATGGGCTTTCCATCACATGTAGAACAACTCATAAAAATGCTCTATCTAGACCAATAAGCAGCAGTTAGAATAGATGGCGAGACATCAGATTGGTTTGACATCAAGCAAGGAGCCCATCAGGGCTGCGTGCTGTCACCCTATTTGTTTAACCTGTACGCCGAAAATATAATGAGAAATGTAAGAGATGATATAAACAGGGAGATATATGATGCCCTAAATATCGGCGGTCATGACATACCAGAGATTCGATATGCTGATGATACAGTATTACTATCCACAACACAGAATGGCATAGAAAACCTAATAGCCTCAACCCAATTGAATAGTGAAAATAACAACTTATATCTTAACATAGAAAAAACAAAGATAATGCATACAGATAAAACTACTATGGAGAAAGAAATATACATTAATGGGGGAAAATTGGAGGTGGTGGAAAATTTTGAATAGCTCGGGTCATTGATTACCAATAACAGTGACACAATGAAAGAAATTAAACAGCGACTATCCATTGCTCTTCAAAGACTAAAACAGATGAATAAATTATGGAGTGGGACAGACAGAACTACAAAAAATTAGATGTTTAAGAGCATGCATCTTTCCCATAGCAACATACGCCTGTGAGACATGGACACTTACTAAACAAGCTGAACAGCGCATAAACGCCTTTGAATATAAATGTTATAGACGAGTTCTAAGAATATCTTGGGTAAAGAAAAGAACAAATGCATCCATACTTCAAGAGTTGAATATTGAGGAAGGTTGGCTATTAAAGACAATAAAACAAAGAAAATTGAAGTATTTTGGTCACTTGAAACGTCACGAAAGTTTGGAGAGAACAATAATGGAAGGGTATATGCCTGGGAAGAGAGGAAGAGGAAGGCCAAAGAGAAGATGGGTGCAGGATGTGGCGGATGATCTCCAGATGTGTGTATCAGACGCGGGACATCTTGCTTGTGATCGAGAGGTTTTCCGGAAGGTTGTTATGGGAGCGAGGTTCTGCAAAGGACATGCTACTGAATGAATGAATATACGCGGTGGCTATACGTTACTATGAATGCTCGGAAGGTATATAATGTTTCACTTTTTTTCAATAACATTAAGCTGTTGTTTTCGTTTACTGAGATTCTAATACTAAAGAAGGGACATACTGATGAATGTGACTGTGGAATTCGTAAAATGACAGCTAAATATTTGCTGCAGGAGTATTAAACTTATGTAAAACGAAAAGAGAACAGTATTTTGGCCTACACCCTCACCATTTGAGGACAAACTGTATGTAGATGTCAACAAGCTGATGCTGACTGCTGCTTTCTCTCGTTTAACTCGAGATGAACCAAGAAGCAGAACAATTTACTGTCACGTCACTGGTGTTAAACTCTCTCTCTCTCTCTATATATATATAGGATCACCAAGTCTTTACAAACATATGGGTGAACGTGACCATGCCACAAGAGTTCAAGGACGCGTCAATAGTCCACCTTTACAAACGAAAAGGAAACCACAAATCCTGTGACAACCACCGAGGCATCTCCTTGCTTTCAGTTGCAGGGAAGATACTCTCCAGAATTCTTCTCAATCGCCTCACGGCCCATCTCGATCAATGTCTTCTTCCCGAGAGCCAGTGTGGCTTCAGAAAAGAACGTGGAACTGTTGACATGATTTTCGCTGCAAGGCAGCTGCAAGAGAAATGTCAGGAACAGAACTGCGACATGTTCTCCAATTTCATTGACTTTACCAAGGCTTTTGATACAGTCAGCAGAGAAGGACTGTGGAAGATTATGGCAAAATATGGCTGTCCACGAAAGTTTGTCCAAATAGTGGGGCTATTTCATGATGGCATGCAGGCAAGGAAAATGGTGAACTGTCTGAGCCCTTTCCTGTCACCAATGGAGTGCAACAAGGATGTTTCCTGGCACCAACACTGTTCAGCCTCATGTTTTCAGCTAGTTAGTTAGTCGACAGATCATCCTCGTTGCACATCGAACCATTCATTCCATAAGTGCTCGGATCCCCTCCTCAGCAAATCCCGCAGCGATTAGCGGCTAACGACGCCAGTTCTGTGTTGGTTTATCAATCTTCTTTGGCTTCCTGCGTAGTGTTCTTGTTTGGCCACCCCTCTTTTAATTTGCTGCTCTAGCAGTCTTGCCATTGTTGTAGATTCACAGTCATCACTTGGTTCTCGCAAAAGTCTCACATCACGTAGAGCATTCAGAATGTCAGCCTGGTCCATGGCGCGTCCGCCCTCCACAGTAGCCTCACCTGCGAGCTTGTCAGCCCGGTCATTTCCTTGTACTCCCGCATGTCCTGGCACGAAGATGAAACTAATCTTTGCCAGCCGAGACCGCTTCAGAGGCAGCAACCATTCTCTTCGGATCGACCCCTCCTCTATCCTCTTGATCATGTTCATTGAGTCGCTAAGGAAACAAGCCCTGGTGAATGTCTGTGTCTCGAGCCATGTTATTGCTTTACTTACTGCCATGACTTCCATGGTCAGGCTACTTGTGGTTTCAGTGAAAGCACCAGAGTCCTCCTTCACAATTCTCCCTCCGGCCCGAGCTGTATGTTTTCAGCTACGTTGACGAATGCCTTCGAGAACAACGACATGGAATAGACATCAACTACCGCATGGATGGAAAGGTATTCAATCTCAGAAGGCTGAAAGCTAAAACCAAAATTGACAGCGACACCGTCAGAGAGCTCCTGTTTGCTGATGATTGCGCTCTATACGCCAACTCAGAGGCGGACATGCAACACAATGTTTCAGCTTTCTCACATGCCTGTGCCAACTTTGGGCTCAACATCAATTTGGAGAAGACTGTAGTTATGTACCAGCCAGCTCCAGGGAATAATCACACTGTGCCGAATATCAAAGTGAATGGTCATAGTCTAAGTGTTGTGGGCAAATTCACCTATTTTGGCAGCACTGTGTCTTAAGCTGCCACAATTGATGACGAAGTGAATGAGAGAATATCCAAGGCCAGCGCGGCCTTTGGCAGACTACAAGAATGTATGGGACAGAAATGGAATAAGCCTGCAAACAAAGCTGAAAGTCTGGTTAGATACTTCCTGTCACACACCATATAACGCAACATGTCATACATAACGTCACACAAAACGTCACACACCCTGTCACACACCATTTCGCACACCATGTCACACATGTCAGTCATGTCACACATGTCAGTGTATTATCCACACTGCTATATGCTTGTGAAACCTGGACTGTTTATCAGCGAAACGCTAGGAAATTAAACCACTTCCACACAGTCTGCCTTAAGAAATTACTGAAGATTAAATGGCAAGATCCCAGACACTGAAGTCCTAGAAAGAGCGTCCATGCACAGTATCCACACTCTACTAATGAAGAATCAGATTCGCTGGGCTGGTAACTTGACTCGCATGTCAGATCACAGGCTCCCTAAACGAATTTTTTTTACGGCGAGTTGCACTGTGGTAAACGCTCCCAAGGCGGCCAGAGGAAACGCTTTAAAGACACTGAAAATCTCACTGAATGCTTTTGGAATTCATCATGACACCTGGGAGACTGCAGCCAGAGACCGAAATTCGTGGCGTGCATCATTGCGCAAGGATACAGTCACATGTGAGGCAACCAGGACTGCAAGAGCTGTTAAGAAAAGAAAAAGGACAGAAAAACCGCTGCAGAAAATCTTCCTCCAGAAACGTCAAGCATTCTTTGTCCACATTGTCAAAGAACATTTCGAGCCAAAATAGGTCTTATCAGCCATCTTAGAACTCACGGCTCCATACTTTCAACCCCACTGGATGAAATGAATGGTCATCATCATTCTTGATGGACAAAAAAAAAAAAAAAAAAAAAACAATATATATATTACTAGCTGACACGGCCCGGCTTCGCCCAGACTCTGTAGTCATATAAGCTCCCGTTCCCGACTGTCTGTCTGTCTGTCTGTCTATCTATCTGTCTGTCTGTCTGTCTGTCTGTCTGTCTGACCCGGCCCAGCCCATGGTGGAGAGCATCTCATTTAAATCATATAAGTAGTCATATAAGATCCCGTTCCCGACTATCTGTATGTCTGTCTGTCTTGGGTAAATGGAGGAGGGAGGAGGAAGAGGGAGGTGGAGGAGGGAAGAGGAGGGAGGAGGAGGGAGGAGGAGACAGGAGGAATAGGAGGGAGGAGGAGGGATTAGGAAGAGGAGGGAGGAGTAGGGTGGAGGAGGAGGGGGAGGAGGAGGGAGGAGGAAGAGGGAGAAGGAGGGAGGAGGAGATCGCAGGAGGAGGAGGAGGAGAGGGAGGAGGAGGAGGGAGAGGGAGGAGGAGGGAGGAGGAGGAGAGAGTAGGCGGAGGGAGGAGGCGGAGGGAGCAGGAAGAGGGAGGAAGAGGGAGGAGGAGGAGGGAGGAGAAGGAGGAGGGAGGAGTAGAGAGTGGGAGGAGGGAGGAGGCGGAGGGAGGAAGAGGGAGGAGGAAGAGGGAGAAGGAGGAGGGAGGAGAAGGAGGGAAGAGGATGAGAGGGAGGAGGAGGAAGAGGGAGGAGGAGGAATGTGAAGGGAGGAGGAGGGAGGAGGTAGAGGGAGGAGGAGGAGGAGGGAGGAGGATAGAGGAGGAGGGATGAGGAGGAAGAGGGAGGAGGAGGAATGTGAAGGGAGGAGGAGGGAGGAGGTAGAGAGAGGAGGAGGAGGGAGGAGGAGAATGGAGGAGGAGGGATGAGGAAGAGAGGGAGGAGGAGGGGGAGGAGGGGGAGGAGGAGGGAGGAAGAAGGAGGAGGGAGGAAGACGGATGAGGGGGAGGAGGGAGGGGTAGGAGGGGGAGGAGGAGAAGGGAGGAGAAGGGAGGAGGAGGAGGGAGCAGGAGGAAGGAGGAGGGAGGAGGAGGAGGAAGAGGGAGGAGGAGGGAGGAGGAAGAGAGAGGAGGGAGGAGGAAGAGAGAGGAGGGAGGAGGAGGGAGGAAGAGATAGGCGGAGAGAGGAGGAGGAGGGAGGAGGAGGAGTAGGGATGAATAGGAGGGAGGAGAAGGGAGGAGGAGGGATTAAGAGAAAGAGGGGGGAAAGGGGAGAAGGAGGAGGGAGGAGGAGGAGGAAGAGGGATGAGGAGGGAGGAGGAGGGAGGAGGGAGGATGAGGAGGAGGGAGGAGGAGGAGGGAGGATGGTGAAGGAGGAGGAGGAGGGAGGAGGGTGAAGGAGGAGGAGGAGGGGGAGGAGGGAGGGGGAGGAGGAGGGAGAAGGAGGAGGAGGGAGGAGGGAGGAGGAGAACGTAGGTGGGGGAGGATGAGAAGGGAGGAGGGAGAGGGAGGAGGAGGGAGGAGGAGGAGAGAGGAGGAGGGAGGAGGTGGAGGGAGAAGGAGGAGGGAGGAAGAGGTAGAAGGAGGAGGGAGAAGGAGGGAGGAGGAGACAGGAGGAATAGGAGGGAGGAGGAGGGATTAGGAAGATGAGGGAGGAGTAGGGTGGAGGAGGAGGGGGAGGAGGAGGGAGGAGGAAGAGGGAGAAGGAGGGAGGAGGAGAGAGGAGGAGGAGGAGGAGGAGAAGGGAGTAGGAGGAGGGAGAGGGAGGAGGAGGGAGGAGGAGGAGAGAGTAGGCGGAGGGAGGAGGCGGAGGGAGCAGGAAGAGGGAGGAAGAGGGAGGAGGAAGAGGGAGAAGGAGGGAGGAGAAGGAGGAGGGAGGAGGAAGGAGGAGTAGAGAGTGGGAGGAGGGAGGAGGCGGAGGGAGGAAGAGGGAGGAGGAAGAGGGAGAAGGGAGGGGGAGGGAGGAGGTAGTAGGATGATTGATTGCCATCCCAACAGGTTAATATGTTATCGCGGACCTCAGAGAGAAGTGTCTATGTAGAAGACCATTTCCTGGACGTACGTATTTTGGGAGGGGGAGGAGGGAGGAGGGAGGAGGAGGAAGAAGAAAAAAAAACTACGACAGTTGGCATCTCTGGAATGAAAGGAAGGCGTGTAGAAAATTTCATCTCAATCGGATGGGCCGTTCGCGAGCGCATAAAGGACATACGGACAGAGATACATAAATACATACAGAGATACATACGCACAAGTCTTTTTTATATATAAGAAGATATATAAACTAAAAAAATACGTATACTCTTTGCGCTAACTTAAGTTTTATGGTTTTAATAAATAGTGATGCATTCTCCGAGTCTCTCTCTCTCGTTCGGACGCGCATTGTTCGTTCTCTCTCTCTCTCTCTCTCTCTCTCTCTCTCTCTCCCTCTCTCTCTCACTGTGTGTGTGTGTGTGTGTGTGTGTGTGTGTGTGTGTGGATTTGTTCAGTATTCACATGTTTGTTTGTTTCTTTATTCTACAGACACAATTTCTTAACTGGGAACATTTACTTCAATGTGAATGCAAGTATGTAGAATAAATACTTTAAGACCATTAACTGCATTCTTCTTCTTCTTCTTTTCGTTCATCCGGAGTGTTTTTTCAGATGTGATTGCGGTGTGTCTGTTATGCGCCTTGGGCCGAAACCCGTAGGCCAACACATCCGACTATAGCGTGCTTTTTTGACCAGGTAGCATGTCCTGGGAGACTCTCACTTTTGTGGTGCCATCTACAACCCAGCTGGCCAAGTTGGAACGGTCGAAGACAACTGTCATCCCTCAAAGGAAGGCAGGGACAGTCCATAGCAATTTCCGCCATCCAAGGTTGCTTCCATAGTTGCAGGGCCGACACATAGCGCCGTGGTGCTGGGCTCACCGAGGGAATCGTCACGTCCTGCTCATGGCTGCTTTAAATCCTCACTTCAATATATTGGTCATTTCGTTTGCCCCGGGCCCTTCCCGCACAAACCAGACAGGTTTGCAGACGGTATCCACTCAGCGAGTTTTCGGACATGTGCTTGTCGTTGCGCCCGTCAGAGCTGTTCCAAGCACGACAGACATTCGGAAAACTGCCTAGTCAAAGCTGTTCCGAACAAAAGCGACATTCGGAAACTAGGTAGTCAGAGCTGTTCCTAGCACAAGAGACATTCGGGCGAGACATTTCACTCGGACGTAATTGCGTAGTGTCAATTTTTAGTTTGCCACCCGTAGGACGACACTTCCGACTTCCGGTGGGCATTTTTTAAAATAAGGTTAGCCTTCCTCTGGTTTCGAGGCACATTAGACTTGTGTGATGTCGTCCACATCTCAGCTGGTCAAGATAGAACGATCAACGACATCGCGGTTGGCCCTCAAGGGAAGACAGGGGCAGATCATGGGTATTCCCTAGCTATCCAAGGAGACTTCCATAATTGCAGAGCCGGCACATATTGCTCTGAGACTGGGCTCACCCGAGGAGTTGCCACGTCCTGCTCATGGCTGCTTTTGTTCCTCACTTCCATGTGTTAGGCATCTCGCTTGCCACTGGTCGCTCAAGCACACACCAGGAGCGGTCAGACTGCGAGCGACATCCACTCGGTAAGCTTTTGCTTTTGACTTCAGACCACGCAATAGGTTCGCTCGCCGTGCGTTCCATTTCGCGTCATTGAGACGTTCTTCCACTTTTGTCTACACTCTCTATGAGTTAGATACAGTTTTCGCAACCATTTCCTTCGACTGGGGCACTTTTCTGACTTTGTGTACTCGTTCACGAGGTAGGCTACATGTGCTGCCGGCTCAGCACCTTACCTTCGTGCAGCTGTGAACGAGAAACGGCCAGGCCCTCTAATCCGGGAATCCCTCATATCCCCCAGCTGAGAGCCTTCGAACATGTATCAGACCTGAGCATGTAGCTTGCTTAGTATCTCGCCTCTATTTTTCGGTAGGTGGGTATCGGCCCGGCTCTCAGATCCACGGGTTTGTGGCTTAGAGGCGTTCAGCCACAGCCGTCGACAGAGAGCCTTAGAGTATTGTCCAGACCAAGGTCTTCTGCCTTCGTGTACCTGATTTAATCTTTTGACTGTTATCCTCAGTCTACCTGCAGAGCAGCAGGATGTGTCTCTCTTAGTCTGGCCCCTATCCCATAAGCTGTCCGATATGTAGTTTTCATCCATCGGCAAGCAGATGGGGTCAATGGGACACGCAAGCTCCCCCACCACGGCAAGGTGGAGACACATCGGGGGAGTAACTGCATTCAATTATTATTCCTTCAATGTTACAATCATGGTTGGATGCTTCCTGTCACACACCATGTCACACGCCATATAACGCAACATGTCATTCATAACGTCACACAAAACGTCACACACCCTGTCACACACCATTTCATACACCATGTCACACATCATATCGCACATCATGTCACACATCCTGTCACACATCCTGTCACACGCTATGTCACACACTATGTCACACACCATGTCACACACCATGTCTCACACTCCATGTCACACATCATATCGCGCATAATGCCACAAATATCACCACACATTCTGTCACACACCATGTCACACAACACGTCACACACCATGTCCCACATCCATGCCACACATCATCACACATCATCACACATTCTTCTTCTTCTGTTTATAATCCATGCCGTGTGTGTGGCGTTAGTGATCATGTCTGTCCACAACCTGCTGCCTCTTATGCTGTAAGTTATTTATGCGACCTTTATGTACCTTTATACCATGATGTCAAAATGTCCAGTATCTTCTCTCTTGGTCTTCCCACGCCTTTCTTCCCCTCCAAACTTCCGGTTGTTAAAATATCATCCATCTTTCCTCTTCTCATGACATGCCCAAAGAATCTGGACTGTCCTCTTCTGGCGTGAGTAATAAGTTCGTTGTGTACTTATTGACCTATACGATAAATCTTCTTCTTCTTCAGCGTTCCGAGCCATTGAGGTTCTTTGCTGATACGATAAATAGAAAATGCAAATAAAGAACAATTTTACAAACCTTAAGGAACCTTAATGAAATGGTTCTAGACCCATATTTCTATAGGCCAATCGGCACTCGGTGGGTGATGTGGCCAGCATCGTGCCTTGCGCATTTATTTCCCAAGCATTTCCTATACCAACGTTAGGCTGTGACGAACTTGAAGCTGGGGTCAGTTTACAAAACCCAAATTCCCGCCGGTGCGGATCGAACCCAAGATCCAGAATACGATTGTTATTTATGTAGTTAGCTACTTACAAATCATCCTCACAGCACGTGGACCTATGAGTTCAGAAGTGATCTGATCCTCTCCTCAGTATCTCTATAAACGTGTAGCGACTGATAACACCAGTTCTATGGTTGACTATTCTTCTTTGGCTTCCCGCATAGCGCACTTGTCTAGCTTGACCTCGTTTATCATGTACACATGCGAGGGGGCTTCAAATGACAACCTTAATTTTGTGTGTGTGTGTGTGTGTGTGTGTGTGTGTGTGTGCGTGTGTGTGTGAAAAAAAAAAGTATGCACCACCTGCTGTATATCTTCACAGAAGTCACCCCTGTTTGATACTTCTTACTCCTCTGTACACTTGTAGGACTGACAGGCATGTATCACCATACGTGACCTTCATTTGCTGATTTTATCCTTTCACTGATTAAAACAGCAGGATAACATAATGCTGCTCCTCTTTCCATCAATCCATCCATCATGTGCCATGTCGATAAGCGTGGGCGGTCATGTTCTGCCATCCCACTCGATCACCAGAGTTGTTGATCAGCTGCGTGTTCCTGTCTCGACCATGCCACGTGGCCAAACCATCCAGGTATTTACTTCTCGGTCTTGTCATTGGTCTCTTCCCTTCAATCTTGCCAGTCGTCACCAAGTTATCCAAGTCATTTCTTCTCATAACATGCCCAAAAACTTTTGACTGTCTACGTCTAATGACTCTAATCAGTTTACGATCTTCATTTGTTTCTTGAAGGACTTGTTCATTGGTTTCTCCTCTTTGATGTATGTCAAAAGTGGGGCAGCCATCTTTAAACTGTCCTTATGACGCCACCGTGTTCGTCTGCGTCGTGATGTCGCGTGCTTAACACTCTTACCATCCTTAACAACGATATTGACAGGTTACAAGACAATGGTGTGGTTATTGTAATTTCTATCACACTTTTACGGTTATTATTTGAATCCCCCACGTATTACATGTTTATTTTCGTAAATCCATGCGTTCCTTAACCGCAATATTTCTAAATTTATTTATTCATCACATGCAGCCCTGTCTGGTATTACTCGACTCAAAGACCCCGATGTGCCTTGTAACAAGGTGTCACCAAGATCTACCTGGCATCAAGCCGTACCATCTGGATATTTCTACAACAAAGTGTGGAAATCTTTTATGTGTTATACACCTCAAAAACCCGAGCAGGTTGACGAGTCTTGTTTTAAGAATGTAAATGTGAGTAAGCAAGCATTATTTTCATCGGAATATTGTTATATGTCAGTGATGTCACGTGCGTTCTATTTTAATAATTGCTTTGATCTTCTGTGACATGATTAATACTAAATGAACATAAATATACGCAGATTCACAGACAGACACGATTTGTTTGTTTGTCCTTTTTCGCTCGCTACCTTTGAAATCTGGCGTAGTTCACAAAATGAGTCAGCTATGGGTCTGTCATGTGATCGGACAATCACATTCAATCACAATCACATGTTGACCTTAATGCATGTGGGAATAGGTGGTCAGTTTTTTTCCTTTTCCGGTTCTAGAAGCTTTGGAAGCCTAGTAAGTAGCTTAAAAGTGTTGTTACCCAGGAGATTTGTCTGTAGCGTGACACACCTGGGCTGTGGGTGAGTTTATCGAGCGAATTCCGTCTTTGTTAAACACTGGCGCAATTCCAGTATAAGATGCATTAATTTCTTTCGACCAATTTTTCCGACTTTAGCAGGTTTTTCCTGCCGCCTGCACGTTCGACTTTGTTTAGTCTTCGGCGTAGTTGTGGTCTTCAGTTTATTTTAAAACTCATCATCATGATGTGTCATGCCGATAAGTGTGGGCGGTTATGTTTCGCCATCTCACCCGATCACCAGAGTCGTGGATCAGCTCTGTGTTCTTGTCTCAACTATACCAAGTGGCCAAGCTATCCAGTTATTTACTTCTCTGCCTTCCCCTTGTTTTTTTTTCTCCTCAACCTTGTCAGTTGTCACCAAGTTCACCAATTCATTTCTTCTCATAGTGTGTTCAAAAATTGTGACTGTCTACGTCTAATGTTTCTAATCAGTTTAGGGTTTTCATTTGTTTCTTGTAGGACTTGGTCTTTGTGGTTTTCTATCTGTCCGTGGTATTCTTTGGATTTTCCTCGGAAACCACATTTCCACATCCATTAAATGTTGTTCAGCGTGTCTGCTCATTGTCCCCGCTTCATATCCATATAAAACGACAGGTAAATTAAAAGTAGAGAGATGCTAATTTTCATCTTTGTACCTTGGGACTCAGCCTTAACAGGTAAAGAGCGAGCCGACCGATGGATGAATCGATGACTCTAAGGACACTTGGGAGAATGCTTTGTCCAGAGCGATACAGATGAAGTGAAGCTTAGAATCGCCAGACATGAACATTTTGTCAAGAGCACATTTCATTAACTAAGACAGAACTTGTGCGGTCAGTCGATATACACTGGTGGAGATGTTAAGGAGATCGGAGCACCTATGGTCCTGTCCGGAGTGTGATGATGACAAACCTCATTAACCACTATCAGTAATGACTAGAGATGTCATAACTTTTATATGTTGATTTATTTATCACGAAAGGCCTCACAAAAAGTGCACGAATCACTTCGCACCAGCGATATTTATGAACTGCCACTTTAAAATACATCGAACAGGATACCACAACTAAACAAGCTGAACGGCGCATAAATGCCTTTGAATATAAATGTTATAGACGAGTTCTAAGAATATCTTGCGTAAAGAAAAGAACAAATGTATCCGTACTTCAAGAGATGAATATTGAAGAAGGCTGGCTATTAAAGACGATAAAAGAAAGAAAATTGAATTATTTTGGTCACTTGAAACGTCACGAAAGTTTGGAGAGAACAATAATGAAGGGGTATATGCCTGGAAAGAGAGGAAGAGGAAGGCCACAGAGAAGATTGGTGCAGGATGTGTCGGATGATTTCCAGATGGATGTATCGAATGCGGAACATCTTGCTTATGATCGAGAGGTTTTCCGGAAGGTTGTTATGGGAGCGAGGTTCTGCAAAGGACATGCTACTGAATGAATGAATGAATGAATGAATGAATGAATGAGTATTTTGTGTGTTAAACACACAAAGCGATGCTAGCCTAGTGGGGCCGACACACCGGAAGCTCCCCGCGTCTTCAATTGGTAGGCATATTATCGAAAGCGGCCATGTGGTTGACAGAGACATGGCCTTTCCCGTGCTGTTTAACACACAAAATACTCGCTTGTTAAAGTTTGCAGAAGCAATTATGATCAATCAACGCAAGCCAGATTTGTGCAAACAGAGAGACATGTTAGTCAGCTTAAAATTACCGTGGTAGACAATTGACATTACTGAGCGAATATGTGTATATTTCAACTTGAAGGATGTATCTAATTAATTTACTTTACGTTGTGTGATTTCTGCAGTATGTACCTGACGAGATGCAGCGAAATATACCAGGCAATACACTGTGTAATGTTAATATCCTTCCATTCTCTAGCATATGTAAAAGTTGTGTATATAATTAGGCAGTATCATTATCGACGGGAATACAAACAGCTGTGAGTAGCTCCTGCGAAAAGATGAGTCATACTAAACATGGAGATAGCGCACATACCTACAACGGACTCCATAAAGGTGAACGTAGATCATTCACTCATTAATTCATTCATTCAGTGGCATGTTCCTTGCAAAACCTCCCTCCCATAACAATCATACGGGAAAACTTCTCGGTATAAGCAAGATATCCCACGACTGATACACCCATCTAGAGATCATTCACTACATCCTGCGCCCATCTTCTCTTTGGCCTTCCTCTTCCTCTCTTCCCGGGCATATACCCCTTCGTGATTGTTCTCGCCAAACTTACATGACGTTTCAAGTGACCAAAATACTTCAATTTTCTTTATTTTATCGTCGTTAGAAGCCAACCTTCTTCAGTATTCAGATCTTGTCGTATGGATGCGTTTGTTCTGTTCTGTAGCCAAGATATTCTTAGAACCCGTCTATAACATTTATAGTCAAAGGCATTTATGCGCTATTCAGCTTATGTGGTCAGTGTCCAGGTCTCATGGGCGTATGTTGCAATGGGAAAGATGCATGCTCTTAAAAATCGAATTTTTATATTCTATCTGTCCCCCTGCATAATTTATTCAGTTGTTTAAGTTTTTGAAGAATAGATCACCCCAAAAGAGAGACAATTAAAAAAATAATATGTATATTATAATAAAATAAGCTTAACAGTTTGTAATACTGATAAAGAAATACAAGATAATTTTAACACAGAAGTAAAGAACAAATTTGATTTATTGTCTGATCTAGAAATCCTATTTCAAGATGTAGATGATCAATGGGAAATGCTGAAGAATTCAATCAGTTGTGTAGCAGAAAAAAACTATTCCAAAAGTAAAGAAAGTGGGCCGTAAGACATGGATGACTGAAGAAATATTTACAACTAATGGAAACAAGAAGACAGAAGAAAAGTAATCCTGCCAAATATGAAGAAATTCACAAAAAAGTCAGAACCTTATGTAAGGAGGCAAAAGAAACATGGCTTGAGAAAAATTGCAGAGAAATTGAAAAACAACACAACAGTAAAAATGCGAAACTAATGCACAAAAGAATTCTGGAGCTTACTAATCAAAGAACACGTACATCAGCAGGCTGCCTAAAGACAAAAGATGGAAGAGTCATAATAGAAGAAGATCAGATCTTACATGTATGGTCAGATTACGTGAAAAACCTTTATGACGATAACAGAGACGAACAGTATGATGTTCAAAATAATAATAAAGGACCAGCAATTTTGAAGATGGAGGTTCAGAATGCTCTTAACCATATGAAATCTGACAAGACCCCCGGATCAGACAGCGTCACAACAGAAATGATTAATGCTTTAGAAGGATATGGAATAGATAAAGTTACCAGTCTGCTTAATACAATATATGATACTGGAAATATATCTCAGGAGTTATGTAATTCTGTATTTATTGCAATCCCAAAGAAATCAGGGGCCTTGGCATGTGATCAACATCGAACAATTAGTATAATGAGTCACATCACGAAAATTTTGCTAAGAATTATCATGCAAAGAGTTAGGAGGAAAATTCAACCTGAAATAGGAGAAGAACAATGTGGGTTTGTAGAAGGCAAGGGTACAGTAAATGCTGTGTATATACTGAGAACCGTAATCGAACGTTCTGTAGAAGTAAACAAAGATCTACACCTTTGCTTTATTGACTACACAAAGGCTTACGATAAAGTGAGACATGTCAACATGATAAGGATGCTTGAAGATCTACAAATTGATGGAAAAGATCTTAGACTTGTAAAAAACATATATTGGAAACAACAAGCTGCCATAAGAGTTGATAATGAAGGAAGCCAATATCAGCTTATTAAGAGAGGTGTGAGACAGGGATGTGTAATGTCTCCAGATCTGTTTTCCCTGTACAGTGAAAGTATTTTCAGAAATATTGAAAATATGGAAGGAATCAACATTGGAGGACGATGCATCAATAACATTAGATATGCAGATGATACAGTCTTGATTGGAGACAATGTACAGGACCAGCAAAATTTAGTAAATGCGGTTGTTACACACAGTGAACAAATAGGATTAGAATTAAATTGTAAAAAGACACAGATTATGGTCGTCACTAGGAAGAACGAAATACCACAATGTAATATACAGGTAAATGGGAATATTCTTCAACAAGTGAATAGGTACAATTATCTCGGAACAGTAATAACATCTGATGGGAGATGCCTTGAAGAGGTTAGAATAAGAATCGCCATGGCAAAAGTAGCCTTTAGCAAGATGAAAAACATACTGACCAATAAAAAGATGTCAATTGAGACGAGAAAAAGAGTGTTGAGATGCTACATAGAACCTGTACTTTTATATGGATGTGAAGCCTGGACAATGAACAGTCAGGCTGAAAAACATCTGATGGCTGTAGAAATGTGGTTTCTGAGGAAAATGCAAAGAATACCATGGACAGCCAGAAAGACCAATGAATAGGTCCTTCAAGAAACAAATGAAGATCGTAAACTGATTAGAGACATTATACATAGACAGTCACAATTTTTTGGGCATGTTATGAGAAGAAATGATTTGGAGAACTTGGTGACAACTGGTAAGATCGAGGGGAACAGACCAAGGGGAAGACCTAGAGGCAAGTACCTGGATGGCTTGGCCTTGTGGCATGGTCGAGACAGGAACACGGAGCTGATCCACGACTCTGGTGATCGAGTGAGATAGCAGAACATGACCGCCCACGCTTACCGGCATGGCACATGATGGATGGATGGTTTGTAATCTTCTTCTTCAGCTTTCCGAGCCATTGAGGTTCTTTGCTGCAAATACAATCCGTCTCCATTCGTCTCTCTGGTGGACCTTCTCTTGCCAGTCGTTGATTCCAAGTGCTTGTAGGTCTGTACATGTATTATCTCTCCATCGCCTTCTTGGTCTACCTCGGGGTCTACGGTCATTTATTTCCTGAGTGTAAGCGAGTTTTGTTTCCCTATTATCTTCCATTCTTTCTACATGCCCCAGCCATTGTAGTCTATTAGCCTTCATGATACCAGTGATTAGCGGGGACTTAAACAGATCATACATGTCTTTGTTACTTCTTCTTTTCCACTCTCCACTTTGTGTATCCCTAATGGGTCCAAAGATGCGTCTTAAAATTTTGTTCTCAAAGGTTTGTAACAAGGCTTCGTCTCCTTTCGTTGTACTCCAGGTTTCAGAGCCATACAGCACAACTGGTCTGATCAGTGTTTTGTATATTGTGATTTTGGTGTTACGAGATATCGCCTTTGATTTTAGTAGATGTTGTAGTGCATAGTATATCTTATTTCCAGAGTTGATTCTAGTTTGTATTTCTTCCCTTATGATGTTGGAGCAGTTGAAGACTGTACCCAGGTATTTGTATGTTTCCGTTCTTTTAATGGTCATATTATCTATTTGTATGTGGCCAGAGTTTTTAGCTATTCCGTCTCTTGAAATTACCATATATTCTGTCTTATCTTGGTTGATAACCAGCCCCATCTGTTGGGCTTTTTCCTTTAAAGTGAGTCAATATTTCCAATGTCTTTTGTTCACTTTGCCCTATAATATCTATATCATCTGCATAACCAAGCAGTTTGGATGTTCCTCCAATATCACATCCCTCCTTTATCTTCCTTACAACTTTCTCTAGAGCCAGATTGAAGATTAGCGGCGATAGTGCATCACCCTGTTTCAAGCCAGATGTTATTTGGAAGGGGTCTGATTTCCTGCCTTTATATGTTACTATATTATAAGTATCTTCCATGCATAGTCTGGTCATGTTGATTAACTTCCTTGGTATTCCAAATTCCTGCATAGCATTCCATAGACTACTCCTATGGACACTATCATAAGCCTTTTTAAAATCCACAAAAATGTTATGGAGATCTCTTTTATATTCCCAATGTTTCTCGGCTATTTGTCGTAAGATAAATATCTGATCTATTGTTGATCTGTTTTGTCTAAAACCCGCCTGGTAGTCACCTAATATGTCTTCTGAATATGGTTTTAGTCTATTTAGTAATACTGCGGATAGTATCTTATAGCTTGTGGACAGTAGTGATATTCCTCTATAATTTCCACATTGGAACTTGTCTCCTTTCTTAAAGATAGGTATCAATGACTCTTTCCAGTCATGGGGTAATTCTTCTGTCCTCCAGATTTTTATTATTAGTTCGTATAGCTTTAGATGTAATGCATGGCCACCTGCCTTTATAAATTCAGCAGCAATTCCATCAGTCCCAGTTGCCTTATTGTTTTTAAGTCGTGTGATTACATATAGGATTTCTTCAAATGTAGGTTCTTCAATTTGTAGTTCGCATGTTAGAACCTCTTCCTGTGGGAAAATGTTACTTGGAGCTTCACAATTTAGTAATTCAATAACATATTGTTTCCATGTGTTGCACATTTCCTCATTAGTATTTATCATATTCCCATTTTTGTCTTTTAAACCATATGTGATTTGTTGGTGCCCTCGTTTCATTGACTTCAGTTCTTTAAAAAATTTTCTGGATTCATTTTTCTGGTGATTAGTTTCCATATCTTTGATTATATTACTCATATATTCTCGCTTCTGCTGTCTGACTATTTTTGTAGCCTCTTTACATTCATTTCTATAATGCTCTTCCTTTTGGATGTTATTGATGTCATTTAACCATACATGTCTGGCATTCTTCTTCCTAATGACTGCTTCTTCACATTTTTGATTGAACCATCTGTTCTTTCTATGCGTGGTTAACACACCGAGACATTCTTCTGCGGTAGATTGAAATGTATTCTTGATGTTCAACCAAATTTGGTCAACGCTTTCCTCCGAAGGGGTTTGAAGAGTTTCAAGTTTACATTTGATTTCATCTGTAAATTTCTCTTTGACTGTAATGTCTTGTAGTTTTTCTCTGTTATATGTTTGGTGTAATCTTTGTAATTTAGTATAGAAAGCTCTCTTAAGTTTTATTTTAAATTTTGCTCCAACGAGGAAGTGGTCACTGTGGCACTCAGCACCTCTATAACTTCTGACTTGCTGTATGTTTGATGCATTTCTGTTGTTAATTAAACTGTGATCTATTTGATTATAGGTTCTCTTGTCACATGATTTCCAAGTTTGTTTGTGTATATCCTTTCTTTGTAGTCTGGTACTGCTAATCTGCAGTCCTTTGGCTTCTTCCAGGTTGATGACTCTCCATCCATTTGTAATACCTATTGTTATATCTCTCTTATTTAATATTATCGATGGGGATATTGCGGTAGAGCAGTGGCTAACACGCTTGCGCATGATGACCTTCCGGCAATCACGTGTTCAAATCCCAATGTAAATCGGGATATTTAAAGAATAGAATGGGCTTACAAGTCGGCCTAGCTTAAAATGGGTACCTGGAAATGTTCGGAGAAGTAAAGGTAACCGGTGCGATGTTGGTCATATCGAGTGCCATTTTTTTTTTTTTTTTTTTGCATATCCTTTGCAGGACTTAACTGTCAACACCAGCATCTTTCAGCTTTATGTTGATTTCTTGGCAAGATTACAGCTCAGTAGTTTGCCATTGCTTTCTGAGCGGCCGGCTCACATACCCCGTAAGTTACCGATGCGATTCGAACCACTGCTGATTCTAACCGTCATCACGTTACTTACGAGAGTATACGAGATTACGGAGAAAAGTCATAACCTCTAAGCCACGAAGCCGGCCGAGTGCCATTATTCTATACAAATGTGGGATTATCATTATGTAGTCAGAACGCCACAGGGTATAGAAACAGGTCTTGGCGTTAAAAAAATAACAACACACTTAAACCACAAGTCCTGTAGCAGGAAGCTGCTGTAGGTATCTGAAGTGTTAGGACTCTCACATGTTACAGGCCAGAATGCACAGAAGAATAGCTGACCAGTATTTCCCTATCATAGCCAACGCCGAGCCCAAGCATCGAATCTGTCTTCCGACAGAGCTAATGCCAAAGTCAGTGTATATTCCTAACCTGACCCAGACGCAGTCGTCTTTAATTTATTATTTTTTTTCGTACAACTTACTGGGAAACAAATGATATTCTTATTTTCCCTCTTCCTCTCCTTCTTCCTCCTCCTCTAGAAAGCACTGAATGAAATCTCTGAGGCGGACAAGACGGACTAATTTTAGTCTCAGATTTGTCGGACTTCAATGTTTGTGTCAGGGCACGCCGGTGTAGGAGGGCTAGCGACCATGGGGATCGGATGGACAATGGACCAAACTAGTATCCTAAACGCACTCAGGAAGGCAGGAGGAATATATGATTCAAATGATGATAAGACTGCAACTGTGATCTGACAGTAAGAACATCAAGAGCGCCTCAGAGAAGAATAATCAGCCAACACAGAACTGGTGTCATGAGTGGCTATAAGCTGAAGGAGATACTCTGGACCAGTGGTTCTCAACCTTTTCTGGCTCATTCCCCCTTTACCATATGTTCAGAACGTCATCATCTCTCCCCCCCCCCCCACCTTTTCGAATGTCCTCCCTATAAATTCCACCCCCCCCCCACCATTACAGAGTATACATAAAAATGGAAGCTAAATTTAATAACACATACTAGAACAAGTCTAGACATCTACATAAAACGTGATTTGCGGGTCTGCTTACATTATAAAACGAATTTCATTAGGGCGAGAAGTACAGGAATATACAATTTAGAGTGAAAAACAATATCACGTAACTGGTTCTTGTATTGATGTGATCTTGAGAATAATCTTAATTCCCCCCCCCCTGGAAACCCTAAAATCCCCCCCACCCCCGGTTGAGAACCACTGCTCTAGACGGAATATGATCACTTATAGACTAACCATTAGATGTGCAGTGAGGGTGATTGGTTAACTACTTCTTATTTCCCAGTGAATAAACGTGAAATGTGACGGTCAAACTCGACATATTACATACATAAAGACAGACGAACACCGATGTTTTGAATGTCTTTGTCAATAAACAAAACATTACTTGTACGCGCTTATATAACAATACACAGCTTAGGAATAAACAGAAGAAAAAAGTACTTCAGTTCATTCACAGACGGGTTATCGGATCATCACAATGAAGTAAAATAACCTATAATAAAAGAAAAATTAGAAGACCAGAGGGATATACAAAACAATGTACCTCGGCCAGGCCTTTGAAATTTACTTTTCAGTTAGTATGTAAACTAGTAAATATGAAAGTTTAATAATTCACACCTGTTCAGCTGTATCGAGCATTATATTACTTTTCATGAACCACCATATCCGGAGATTCTGTTGTTGTTTCGACAAACCTATAGACTGTTCTATTACATGCAAAGTACCTTACTAATCAGACACCCTGAGAATTCCCATGTTATTTCTGAATTGAAGAAAATGCCCAGTGAGAAAACTACATGCCAATCCAACAATTACAACTAACGATGAAGAAATTGAAATTGCAACAAATGTAGAGTATTTTGACTACATTAATAACAACAAGGAGGTCAAGTGTAAACTGGTGACACAATGCAGAAGTTAAAGAGTATTTAGAATCTAAGGCAACAGCAAATAAATACACAGTTTGCGAACACACACCTCTCCTGTGGCAATATACAAATATGAGTCATGGATCCATTCTCAATCGCTACAGAAGAAAATCGGGTCGTATGAAGTAAAATGGTACAGAACATTTCTTATAAAACCGCCGACCAAGAGAAAGAAAAACCTGACACTGTACAAGTTCTGAAAATTAACGAAATGGGTTAAAATAAACAGTTGCATTTCTCGGCAACTGAAATTATTTGGCTACATATCTCACCTCGTAATGCTATGATATATCATTATTAGTAAAGTCCTATATTTTCATGTTAGGTCTGCTTATACCATGGAATTATCCTTATGTGCCATAAATATATATTGCCATAGATTTGTGACATTTAAATCTTATTAAACTAAAGATCAATTTCTTTTCCAGACGATTCTCTACGGTGACTCCAATTCCAGAGAATTCTACTTCAGTATTACATCAAAGACTCGCTGCAACGGAACTGTGTATGGCAAAGGGGAAAACTATCATGCCCCGAAAATCTGTGAAAATAAGACGCGTAATTTTTCAGTTCAGCACATAAGTCACGAAAGTCCATTCCACTTAGGCTCGGTGAGTTTTTCCACCTTGAATTTTGATATAAAATACCTAACGCGTTCTAGATTAACGTTTCCCAATCGGCGTAAGAAGGAAGATACATGAAACATCTTGTCTTGATTAACGTTTCGCAATTGGCTTTAGAAGGAAACTATAAGAAAAACCTTGCCTTGATCAACGTTTCACAAGTCTTAAGCGATATAGAAGTGGTTCTCAACCTTTTTTGGCCCATTCCCCCATTTACCATATGTTCAGAACGCCATTCCCCCCTTTCGAATTTCCTCCCTATAAATTTCCCCCACCCTTACAGAGTATACATAAAAATGGAAGCTAAATTTAATAACACATACTAGAACAAGTCTAGACATCTACATAAAACGTGATTTGCGGGTCTAGTTACGTTATAAAACGAATTTCATTATAGGAATGCCAAAAGTAAGATGCAAGAATGTATCGCGTCCATGTGATGGCTAGCACGTTACCTGTCGATACAGTAGTTATTTGTTCGAATTCGCATCGAGAAAAATGTTTACCCTGTCCATCCAGCCTACAATGGGAATCGGAATATTTTTTGGGAAATAAAGGCGAAAGGCGTTACCGTAATTTACGGACTCTAAGACGCTACGGACTATAAGACGCACCTTAATTTTTAATCAATTTTTTCTTTTTAAAATAACATTTAATTAATATCGAGTATAAGACGCACCTGGAGTTTGGAGGCAATTTTTTGAAGAAAAAAGTGCGTCTTATACTCCGTAAAATACGGTATATTCACCATATGACACCTCGGGTATCGACTGGTCTATACAAATATGAGTCAAGTACCATATGCCCGTTACCCGTAAACAAAGTTACATATCGTTTACAGGGCGTTGCAATTAGCTCTATCATTTATTAGCTGTTGTGTGATTTACTAGGCAATGTTCAACCCCATATCCCTTGGCCAACCCCACTTCAAAATGCGGAATTATACACCTGTTTGGGAAGCTAGTTTTGCGGTATTGGGGTATCCCCTATCAAAGGAGTAGTAAGGTACCTCCTTCCGTTAGACTATGAGGCACCCTTGGGCAAGGTGGGGTACCCGTTTAGCCCTCCGTTCAGGGTTACGTGAAGCCAAACGTGCAGGTGGTGGAAGAAGGTGAAGAGCTGCGAACAGATAGTCGTAGGTTATGGCTTTCAATTTCAATACGGTAGGCTGAGGATGTCCAATTGTCTGTGGATACAATGGCTGCGATTATCGACCAGTATAGTCACTGCTAAGAAGGAAACCAATGACAGACTACCTTCTTTACAAATGCTAAGACAGTCATATTTCGTTCACTAGAGAATCAGAGGCAGGTCTTTCTGGTCTAGAGGTTACACGACTTTCTCCGTAATCTCGTATACTCTCGTAAGTAACGTGACGTTGCGAGAGAAGTGGTAGCGGTTCCTCCGCGTCGGTAACTTACGGGGTCTTTAGCCGGTCGCTCAGAAAGCAATGGCAAACTACTGAGCGTAATCTTGTCAAGAAATCAACAATCAGCTGAAAGATGCTGATGTTGACCGCGATGTCCTGTAAAGGATATCCGAACAAAAAAAGAATCAGAGAGACAGCCTAAATGAGTTCTCTATAGGTGCAGCCTCGCCCTGTAGGGGTGATGTGTACGAGATGACTCCAAACCATCAGCAAGCGGCTGAGTGCAAAAGATTAACACTTAAAGTGGGAACTTGGAACGTTATAGCTATGAACGGGGGTGGTACATTCGACAATATCAAGAAAGAAATGAGAAGACTAAATATTAACATCTTAAGAATATTCGAGACCAGATGGAAAGGAATGGACATGATAACATGGCTGAATAGACAAGAGCGCTCTTTCTTAAACTTCAGGTGTGCTGATGCCCAGGTAGCGGGTTCAAGCCCTAGACTGATCAGTTGGATGAAAATGTTGACTTCACATCCTTGACCTGTGGACGTACATTACATGTACCTCAGAAGTCGGAGAGGGTTGGCCTGATGGCGAGGAACACTGTTAATAGGGAAAGCTAATCCACACACAAAAATCAGACAAGTGCGTTAGAGGTATCAGAACGTGTATGGACTACGCCTGAGTTCAACGCGAGCTTAAGCCAAACAAGAAATGTGATCTTTATTGTTGGTGGGAACTTTGACGTGGATGTTCTTGACAGCATGGGTCTATGTTACAGGTAGATTCATGAATATTCTGTTGTGTCATCGATATCTTTAATGTTCCACAGTGTATGAGGTGACATGATTGATGACTGATTTCACATTTCACTTTAAGTAAATGAACAGTGCTATTTATGGTGCGGCTCTGTGTGTGTATGTCTGTGTGTGTGTGTGTGTGTGGGGGGAGGAGGGGGTGAATGAGAGTGTGTGCATATTACGTTCTTATGCATGTAATATGTACTATGTAAGTAATACGTATAAAGTATCTAATTACCTATGTATACACCTATGTACGCTGGTGCATGCGTGCGTACGTGCATGTGTTTGTGCGTGCGTGTAAGTTCACACATACACACACACACACACACACACACATATATATATATATATATACGGTCCGGCTTCGCCCAGGCCCTGGCGGGGATCTATCTATCTATCTATCTATCTATCTATCTATCTATCTATCTATCTATCTATCTATCTATCTATCTATCTATCTATCTATCTATCTATCTATCTATCTATCTATCTATCTATCTGTCTATCTGTCTGTCTGTCTGTCTGTCTGTCTGTCTGTCTGTCTGTCTGTCTGTCTATCTATGTTCGGCCCGTTCCCGTTAAAAATATAGATAGAATAGAAGAATAGATAGATTGATAGTAGAAAATATGATTGGAAGAGAGTTAACTTACCAAGATATCACGAACAGCCAATAAATGGTGGGCGGTGGGTTGACTGCAGAGTACTGCAAACGATATGCAACTACCTTTCTCTCACAAAAAATTACTTTTTTTTTTTAACGAACGAAGATCTTTCGCAGGCCCGTCCTACATTCTGCCCTTCTTCTCTATTTCCTCTCATGCATTCTTTCATTCAACATCTCTTATGAAGCAATTCTTTGACAACAAAAGAACAATAAGCATTAAAATGCATGAACAGTAACTCGTTGAGGAAATGTTTAACATGGTTTTTTTTTTTTTTTTATTCTGTCAGAAGCTTTCAATGATATCCCTTGGCATTTTTTTTTCTTCATAATTAAAAACAAATTTCAACATTTTTATTGACAATTTTTTTTTGTCTCTTTTACTACTGCACAAAAACTAAATCATAGTTTTACAAATGCTCTTGATAAATTGTACATAATATAATGAAGAATACGACTGCCAAGTTTCATTGTAATGTGACACATAGCTTTTTGAAAAATTGAAACAACGTAAAAACAAAAATGGCAAAATGAGAAAACGGGGAAAAACTAATTATTTTCAATTTTTTTAATACTAAAAAAGTTATCTTAGGGTCAAATTCAGACTTTTCTGTAATGTTTAAGTTCTGGTAGACTTTTCGGTGCTCACGAGCATTTGCCAGTTATTGACTGCGTGATTTCTTACATTGAGCAGATGATTTTATGTTAAACTTCTTGGGAAAAGGCATTTTTCAATTCGCGTGTCGATCGGTTGCCAAGCGAAAACACAACAAAACGGCCATCTTGGAAACCCACGTGATCAGTTTCCACCAACGAGGATTTGCGCATTCGACTAGGCGTTCCATATATGGGAGTTTCCGGAAGATTATTGATTCGAAAGAAACCGTCGTACACAGAAAAGCTCTCAATTAAACGAACCCAAAGTTTAACGAACAATCAGGGGAGTTCGTGACCTTTACAATGATGTATGAAACACGTGTTACATTGATCCACGACTCTGGTGACCGAGTGAGATGGCAGAACATGACCGCCCACGCTTACCGGCATGGCACATGATGGATGGATGGATGAAACACGTGGATCACGCGTCGGCGAGATATCTTTGCAATGGTTTCAAAAAACGTCAATTTCGTTATAATTTTCAATAAGTAGACAATTATACACCTAGGGTTGGTTCAGTAAAATATGAATATTGCATTAAAATAACAGTTTTTAAAGGAAACCAATTGCCGAATCTGATAGAAGACATGCTAAGGTATTTAAAATTGAACTATTCCAAACATAGCCAAACTGACCAAAAATCGATATTTTTTTTTTAGGGTAGCATCGCTTTAAGTGCAGTGTTATGTCTAGCTTTTTATTTATATTTCATACACACTGAGAAAATGTGTATATTATTGATCTTCCACTATCATCAAGTACAGGTTAAACAGACAGACAAATAGATAGACAGGGGTGATAAAAGCCATTCAATATGAACAGAAGAAAGTAACAAGAAAAGTACACAAATAAATAGTAAACAAGTGAACATCATCCGGACAATTCAAAGCTGTTATTGTTATTCAGTATATCTGACCCTGCTGAAGTTATCAATGTGTGGTCTTCTGTGCTGTCTCAGAATTCAGCGTCATGTTTTTAAAACATGTAGCTATTGAGCTGACGATAATTATATCCGTTTGACTAATACTTTCTAGAGATTTGGACATATTTCTCTTTGTCAGCATTTACCAACCTTTCATCTCATTTATTTTAGAAAAAGTGAAATTACTTTTTTTTTTTTTTTTAACGAACGAAAATCTGTCGCAGGCCCGTCCTACATTCTGCCCTTCTTCTCTATTTCCTCTCATGCATTTTTTCATTCAACATCTCTTATGAAGTGATTCTTTGACAACAAAAGAACAATAAGCATTAAAATGCATGAAAAGTAACTCGTTGAGGAAATGTTTAACATTTTTTTTTCAACTTTTATTTCATACAAAGCAATGTGTATTTACAAGTTGTAGTGTGTGTTTCTTTTGTTTGTGTATATTACAGAGCGGTGCCGTTTGTTAGTGTTAAGTGTGACATTGTGAATAAAACATATACATACATATATACAGTTATGATAATATGACATTTGTGGCATAGTGCATGTAGATACACATTCCTTGCATATGCTTCACTTCCACTTCCGCAAGCGGAATGTATGAAACACCTGTCCATCTCTCCCTCTCCTCTCTCTCTCTCTCTCTCTCTCTCTCTCTCTCTCTCTCTCTCACACACACACACATACACACACACACACACATACACACACACAATCTCGTGCTTTCTGGAGACCGCAGTACATTTAAATGCCCTGCGCTTGGACAATAAACTTTAAACTATCATTTCCATTAAAATGTGGCTTCTTTGTAATTTCTGGGTCACTTAGCTACTGAGGCGAAGGTCGTTGGTGTTGTTGCCTGATGACAAATTACAGGGTGACGCTCTATTCCATGATACCTTTTGTTTGGGGAAAAAGAATCAGGGATTTACTACTAGTAATTAGAGTCCATGGCCTGTCTCCAGGGAGATAATTGGTCCAAAGTTGTGATAGTGTCCGGGTTTCATATACAATGGGAAGGAATTAAAACCTGGCCACTAAAAGCCACCTTAGCCTACTGGGTACTTAAGGGGCTCATTCAATTTGTTTATACATGGTGGTGCATATTTTTCTTTTGAAACATATCATTACCATATAACATCATTTTAATACTTGAGATACCGACTTGGTTTAAAGGCTGCTACACGCACGCACACGCGCACATACACTCATGGACACCCATCCACAATATATTTCATGTTGCACATTCAAATATAATAATGGGAAAATTAATAATAATAGTAGCAGTAATAATAATAGTATTTTAATAATAATAATATAATTGTAAGATTATTAATACCATCAATAAACACATTTATAGTTGTAGTATCCTTTGTTTAAAACAAATTCTTTGCTTCTTTTGTAATATGTGCTGTCTTCAGCCAAATCTTTTACGAGATTTGCGCTTGTGGGGCTAAGATTAGAATGTTTGCGACTTTTTGTTGATAAAGTTGTTGGACAATTTCTTTGTTGATTGTTCTGTAATTGTATAGTGCTTTGTTTCTTAATGTCCATATAAGATTTCTGTACTCTGCCAATAGCACAAGTAGCTTTGTGTGGATGTCTTGTGTGGAGTAAGGAATGGAATTTATCATTATTGCTTTGTAAACATCTGTTCTTTGTTTGGTATGAGTGTTTAGGATGTTTTGTAGGAGATTTCTTGTTGGCATGATTGTGTTGCATTCGTAATAGATGTGCTCTTCTGATACTTGGACGTTCCGTCTACAAAGCTGACACTGTAGTATTTGTTTAGTTATTTTTGCTGTTCTCTCTGTTGTTGGGGTCATGCTGTAAACAAGCCTATATGTAATTTCCTTTGCTTTTGGGGTAATCTGCTTGTTGTGAATATTAGAGAAAATTTCGGTATAATCTTTTATGAAATATCTATGTCCTCTTTTAATTCTGAGATGTACCGGAGTTGCTTGTAATTTAACTAAATGCCTGTAGATTGTATGTGTTTTCTTGTGTAGTAATTTTTCGTGTCCTTTAATGGCTGAAATACATGTTTTGTAGAACGTTGGGAGAGTGCCAAAGTAATGTGAGGATGTATTCCTAATAGGTTTTAAGTAAGATAGCCTAATTCCAATGTAATAGTGTGCTAAAGGGTGTTTTTCTGGGTGTTGTAGGATTTCACCTACGTGTTTGATCCTAAGTGCTTTTATTTTGGTTGTTATGTCTTGGAGGGCGATACCTCCATCTTTTTTGTCTTGCATGAGTGTAGTATGTTTGATACTGCTGATGGTGCTGCCAAACACAAAACGTCTAATCTCTTTGTTTATGTTTGTGACAGTCTGACGTGGAGGTTCTAGGACTGTGCACAGATATAGTATTTTTGGGATTATATATGTATTAACAATGGTACTTCTACCAAATATATTAGTTCTTTTGTACTTGTACCTCTGTAACATATCTGTTATTTAATTCTCTAGATTTTGCCAAGTGTCTTTGTGTGTCTGATTTGGTTGACATGGGAAAACTATTCCGTACACTTTTATAAGATTGTTTGATGTTAAGTCAAATGGAAAATCCGCTTTATTTTTCCATTAGCCTAAGCCCATTATAGTAGATTTTTGGACGTTTAATTTTGCCCCACTCCCTTTGCCGAAAAACGAGAACGTTTCCAAAATGATCCGTACAGATTTTTCAGTTGTCGGAAAGAAAATGGTATCGTCCGCATAAGCACGCAGCTTTTGTTCACCCTTCCCTGGTATGAACGTACCCCTGACATTGTCATCCTGTCGTATCTTTTCTACAAGTGGCTCTAGAGTGACAACGTACAGTAATGGGGACAAGGGACATCCCTGTCTCACTGACCTAGTCAACCTGAAAGAATTGCTTAGGGTATGGTTTAACAGAATCCGACTTTCCGGTTTCATATATAAAATTTTGACCCATGTCCGAAAATAATTTCCCACGTTGCAGAGTGAGAGAGTTTTGTGGAGGTATGAGTGAGACATTCTGTCGAATGCTTTTTCAAGATCTAAAGAGAGAATTAGGACTGACAGTTTTTCAGATGTGTGTAGTTGATGATGTCCCTTATGAAGTGTGTGTGTTGCTGGATATTGCGGTGTTGCACACTACATTGCTGGTCTTCGTGAATGAGAGATGACATTACTGGTTTCAATTTATTCATCAAAGCCTTTGTTAAAATCTTGTAGTCTACATTTAAAAGCGAGATCGGTCTGTAACTCTTTAAAGGTGTCTTGTCGGTGTTCTCCCTCGGAATAAGAGTGATGTAAGACGTGTTGAAACTGGATGGGAGTTCTTGTTTTTGGAAAGATTCAGAGAATACTGTTAGTAAAAGGGGACCTAGAAGAGGAAAGAAAAACTGATAGAATTCAGCGGTAATACCGTCAGGGCCAGGCGATTTGCCCTTCTGCATTCCATGAACCGCTTGTGCTATATCTGTTAGTGTTAATTCAGTATCTAGTGTTAGTTTCTGTTCCTCTGTGAGTTCTTTTGTGAATTTCATAAAGTGTTCTTGCACGTGCGCCTGTGTGTTTTCCTCTGTATAAAGGTTTTTGAAATAATCTTCAAAGGCTAAGGCTATTTGTTGTGGCTCGACTTGTATATTTCCTTCCCTGTCAATTATCTGGCCTATCTGTCTGCTACGTTGTATGTTTTGTTCTAAAGATAGGTATTTTTTACTCAGTATCTCTTGTGTTATAGTTTGTAACTTTGTTCGCAGTAAAGCCCCCTGAAATCGATGATGTCTGTGGAGATCTAATTCTTCCTGTAATGCTATGATGTGTGGTTAATTTTTGTCTGTCTGTAGTAAGAGCTTAATTGCATTTTCCAATACTTTTTCTTGTTGTAGTTTTTGCTTGTGTATTACTGCTGCTAGTGTTTGTGTTCTCTCTCGTATAGTTTGTTTAAGTGTTTCTCAGAGTTCTCGCGCATTACCCTCTGGTATACCGCATGAGTATGTGAGGATCAGTTTTGTTATGCAATCTACAGTCCTGATTTTGTAAAAGTGTGCAGTTAAGTTTCCAGTGGGGAGATCTTCTAAGATGTCGTGTTGCTTGTACTGTGTTTATTGTTGCAACTACAGCCTTATGGTCTGTGAAGTTCAGTGTCTCCTGTAAATGCTTGACTTGTGTTATATGATGTGTTATGGGCGCATAAATTCTATCTAATCGCGCTGCTCTATTATGCGCATTGTTTGTGTGTGTTGTATCTATTCCATGGGAATGCATCTGCCTGTATGCGTCTGTTAGCCCATGGATATCTAAAATTGTTTGCAATGTGTCTAATTGATGTTTCTCCTCCCCCGTTGTGTTTCTAATTTGCATTCTTACATCTCAATTTATAAGGTCGTGCGACGAAAGTAGGCAATTAAAATCACCCCCTAGAATGATGTTGTGACCCCGATATGAGCGTGATAATAAATTTTCCAGTGTTTGGTAGAAGAGCGGCTGAATTCTGTAGTTAGGCGGTGCGTGTATGTTGACAATTGTGTATTTATTTATGTTTATTTCTCTCCTGTACTATAGCTATCCTACCCTGGCAGTCCCTGTCTTTCTCTATAATCTGCCACCTGTCCGATGTCTGTATTATTGCTGTACCCAATCCGATATGTTGAGTACTAAGACTAAAACATGAGTGTCTTAGACCTAAGCATGTTGTGATATATGATGCGTTTTCGTCGGTTTTAACGTTAGTTTCCTTAATGAGTATAAAATCAGGTTTATATTTGTGTACGAGTGGTATAAGATGATTAATTATGGATCTTATACCTCGAATGTTTTAATTTTAAATTATTTTAATTTCCGATGCCATTTTTGTTGTAAAATAAGAAAAGGTTGAGCATAATTATGTTTCTTGTTTCAAACTGTCTGTATTCATGTTATCATTTCTGGAGATAGTCAGTAGATTCCTTCGCCGGGCTTGAAATCTCTAAGTCAATAACGAGGCGTGGTGAATAAACTGACAGGTTTCTTTGTCGTGGTGGTGTGTTAACATTATCACTGTCTATTTCCGTCACGGCGCTGGTCGTTATCTGTTCAGTATAATTACTTACACATTTCTTTTTGTTTGACCTGTACGCTTCAGGCGGTGTTGGGTAGTCGTGGTTGTTGAGGGGCGGCAGGGTGGTAACAGGTGTTTGGCAGGCTGGAGGTGTCGAGCTCTCGTCGTCAGACAGGCTCTTGGTTGAGCGTCCCCTTTTCCGACTGACCAGCTGGAAACCGTCTTCATCCTCCTTATCCTTACTATGTTGAACTATTTGGGAGTTCGAGGTGACTTTTTGTGCCAGTCTAGGTCCCTTCTAGGTTTGTACTTTGGCCGGACATTTATTACTCCAGTGGGAGTCTTCCCCACAGACTGTACACACCATACGGCGCCCCGGAACTGTGATGAAGAGACGGTGTAGCTTGTCTTCTAACCCGTCCAACTCCATGTCTACGTAATGTGGCAGAGGTTCTTTCGGGTTGCACAGAAGTAACCACTTGTCCGTGCTGTTTTTCAGCTTATGCACTTCTGCGTTTATATCTCCCGAAATATCCGCGGCTATTTGCTTCACTGTCTCAATCTTTGCGGTTGTAGGCATCCAGTGAATCATAGGCTTGGTCTTTTCCTTCTCTATGTTTTCAATTACGATCGTTACTTTGGGATCCTGCAGTTCATGCTTCATCCCGTGAAGCCGTTCATAATGAGCCGCCTTTGCTTCCGGTGTCAGCGTAGCGTACCATCTTTTAGGGTCCTCAAAACGGTATATATAAATGATAATGTAAATTTAAATATTAAATTTTAGTAAGTAAATAGCTGATTGTACACTAAAAAACTATGACAGTTGGCTGCACGGTAATGAAAAGAATGCATGTAGAAAATGTCGTCTCAATCGGATGGACCGTTCGCGAACGCATAAAGAACGGACATACATACATACATACATCGTCTTTGTGAGTGAGAGAGTGCCCGTTTTTGGGCTTCATGTATCGATATTCCCATGGACTCTGTTATTCCCTGCGTCCATCGTTTACGTGGTCGGCCTCTTCCTCTGCTTCCCTCTGGTCTGTACATCATTGCTTATTGTGGTATACTGTTAGTTGGTAACTTACATGCATGGCCAAACCATTTGACTTTCTGTCTTCTAATAAAATCTAGTGCAGTTATAACCACCACCTTAGTCATGATTTCCTCATTTCTGATCTTATCTCTTCTTGATACATTGAGTATTCTTATCAGGAATCACATTTCTGTTGTTGTGATTTTTCTTTTCTCTTTTCCTGTCAGTGTCCAGGTCTGGCATTGGTAACATAGAGTTGGTAGGAAGAGTGTGTTGTAAAATGCTTTCTTAGTAGTTATTGATACATGTTTGTTCTTTAGTATTGGTGCCATTTGTCCAATAAGTTGGTTTGCCTTATTGCATCTATTTTCGATCTCGTCTTCTGATTTGCCATTTGATGATATTATGCTTCCTAGGTATTTGAAACTCTTTACTTATTTCAAGGGATGTTCGTTTAGATGAATCGTTGTGTCTTTTTCTTCTTTAGTTATAGTCAATACCTCTGTTTTACTTGTGCTAAATTTCATGTTATGTTCCCTACACATTTCGTTTAGACTATTCATGTGGTATTGTAATTCAGCTTCTGATTCTGCTATTAGTGTTTTGTCGTCCGCAAACAGGAGTTCTCTAATGGTTAGATTAGCAGATGGTTCTTCTTCTGTGTTCTTGCGGTCTCTGTTTGGCTGGTTTCTTTACATAAGTTGTCTATATATGTTATAAACAAGAGAGGGGACAGGACACAATCTTGTCGTACTCCGGATCTTATTGTAAAGGGTTCTGAGTGTCCTTCAGTTGCTCTCACTATGCATTCACTGTTGTCGTATAAGCTTTTATATAAGTTTGTTAGATGTGTAATCACTCCATATTGTTTAAGGATTTCTCACATTTTGTTTCTATCTTCTCTCTCAAATACCTTTTCGTGGTCCTCAAAGGCCAAGTTGATTTTGTCATTTAATTCGATTGATTTTCCTATAAGTTGTCTTAGAGAAAAAATGGCATCTGTGCATTCTTTTTTTTTTTTTTTTTTTTTTTTTTTTTTTTTTTTTTTTAAATCCAAGTTGTGTTTCGCTTAGCTGGGGTTCTATAATAGTTCGTAATCTTTTCTCAAGAATTTTGCAAAATATTTTCTCAGTATAACACAACAGTGAAATGTCTCTGTATTGTGTGCAGTCTCTTTTGCTGCCTTTGTTTTTTTTTCCAAATTGGGATAATTATGGCGTTTCCCAAGTCTCGAGTTGTCTGTTGTTCTACTCAAACGTGGTTGAATAGTCTATGTAGCCATGCTGTTCCTACTTTTCTTGCAGCTTTAATTAGTTCATTTGGTATTTCATCCTGTACCGGTGATTTGTTCAATGGGGCTAATCTGATGGCTTCTATAATTTCTTCTTTCAGTATGTCTGGTTATGGTTCTTCGGTGGCATCTATGTCGGTTTCTTGAATTCCTGTGACATCTGATGGGATGTTGAGAAGTTGTTCGAAGTACTGTTTCCATCTTATAAGGATTTATTTTTGTTCGCTTATTGGTTCTCCATTTTCGCTGTTAATTATTTCAGTTGCACTTATCTTTTTATAGAAGTTTCTAGTTGCCTCCTTGTAGTTTTTATTTAAGGTTTCTCTATACTCTTCCCAGTCTTTTTGCTTTTCCCTCTTTACTATTCTATTCAAATGTCTTCTCGCTATTCTATATTCGTTGTAATCACATTCCTGTTTGCTCTTCAAGCACTTTTTATATTTTCCCTTTTTGTCTTTTACCGCTTTCTTTACCTCTGCATTCCACCAATTTGTTAATTTCTTTATCCGTGTTTTGCGATTTTTCGTAGTTCCACGTGTCATTTATGCAGAATTTAAAATGCTTTATTTTAATATCTCCCATTCCTCTTATATATATTTATCCGTGTTTTGCGTTTTTTCGCTGTTCCACATGTTATCTTTGCAGTATGTAAAATACTTGATTTGAACATCTCCCATTCTTATATATATATATATATATATATATATATATATATATATATATATATATATATATATATATATATATATATATATATATATATATTCTTGACTTGTACCTCAGACACAGTTTCTAAATAGCAGCTGGCTGTACTCACCTGAGAGATTGTTGGACACTATTCCCTCCGAAGGTAATTACATTCTCAGCTTCAACCACTACCTTCACTTCACTGCCCATCACATCAGCGTCTACGAGAAGGCTCTAATTGCATTACGCGATGCAATCGTCAAGCTGTTAAAGCGAAATCCACAAGTTCTAGTCATTTTAAGAGTAAGTAACCGCTTGTTGTCCCCACGTTGTGTAAATACGAGTACAATTAGAGGGAAAAAACAACAACAACAAAAATGCGTCCAACTAAAGTTAGCTGTAAAAGTACTATAAGTACATCAACAAACGGAAAGTGAAATTGGTCAGTTTTACTAGACACAACCACAAGTGAGAGAATGGAATTTATGACAAGGAAGCCTTCTACGGCACACTAAAAACAAAAAGCTTCTGAAACAATTAAATAATTAAAAGTACAAACAACAAGAGATTTAGCTTTACAAGAGTATGTTTTATATATGTCTATATTCTAGGTCACAAACATGAAGCAATGTGCCAAGAGCTCCGTATGTCAACTGACAGAAAGGAACAATGACGAAAGTGTAATCTACGCCGAACCAGGTGCTGGGGAAGGCGGTGTAAACAAGATTAAAGAAATCAAATGCCCTGAATTACAATAAAGCTGTAGAACTGAAGCACTCATCAATAAAAATGCATGCGGATTTACTCAATTTTACAAGAACACAAGTTACTGGATGGACTATGTGACTGGAACACCCCCCCCCTCTCTCACACACACACACTCACACACATATATATATATATATATATATATACACACACACACACACACCACACACATACTCACCCACCCTCAACCACCTCTACTCCCACCCACCCACTACCCACACACCAACCCACACACCGCCCACTCAACCACCCACACACCACATACACCACACATACACACCACACACTACAATACACACACCATACACACACAGATCATCATCATCATCATCATCATCATCATCATCATCATCATCATCATCTTTATCATGTGCCTTGACATCTGGCCTGCATGTCTTTCCACAGATCTCCGTCCATTCCTCCTTGCCACATTCTGAGTTAAATAAATGATATTAATACAATTCGGTGGAGAGATAATATACATACAGACCTACAATCACTTGGAATCAACGACTGGCAAGAGAAGGTCAACCAGAGAGACGAATGGAGACGGATTGTATCTGCAGCAAAGAACCTCAATGGCTCAGAACCCTGAAGAAGAAGAAGAAGAAGAAGGAGAAGATGAAGAAGAAGAAGAAGAAGAAGAAGAAGAAGAAGAAGAAGAAGAAGAAGAAGAAGATTAATACAATTACATTAGAGAAAAACAAAACGACAGTTATCTTTTAAGGCGTGGCTTCTATAGCTATTTGTATTTAAGGGCACACATAAAACTGGCTGCTCCCTCCCATACAAAGAAAATTTGAACACAGTGCACGAATCCAGTATCACAGCAATGACTCAGATACGTGCATATCAGAACCACCCACGCTATGAATATAATTTTTGTGGGACGATTTTTTCTGATTTTGAAATGTAGCCTGTCCTGCGGCTTATTCGTCTTCTCCTCTTCACTTGCCAACTGCCGAGGGATGTGTAGCCTGGGCGACGTACACAGTGGTCCTCTTCCTAAGGTTACATTGAGATGCTTCTAGGGCTATAATACACAAACCTCTCTGCCATCTTGTTTAATGTGTTAAGTTCCTAATTGTTTGTCAATTCGTATAGATGCTCTTTGTTGCCAATACATGTTCTTTATTATTCTTTACCATCGATGTTTACCATTTCCAATATTCTAATTGTTTCTTCGTGTTTCACTTCTTACAATGATTCTTTCAGTTAATGTTCTCAAGATGTATGTGGGGGTTGTTTGTGCCTTTACCTTCCACAAATCCACACAGCTCTTTTCCAGTTTCTGGTTTTATTTGATTTCTTATTCTTCTCATTATAATTCTTATTAGTATATTAATTACATGACTAATTAAACTAACCGTGCAATGTTCTTAAAAACTCATTGCACCATATTTATTTGATAGAGCTAGGATAATAGATTTCTAACGATCATCAGGTATATATCTACTGTTATAGATATTATTATATAATTTTATCATCTCTATAACAAATTCACCAATAACTTTAATTTATTCGATAGTTATCTGGCCCATGAGGCTTCACCATTCTTCTATTGTTGTATAGCGTCTTAAGCATTTGTGGTCATTTCAATCAATAAGGTGCCGTCTCCGCAATGAAGGTTGACTGAAATGAATCTCCAACACTGTCTCTCGAATTGATTGTATTATACATTCAGTCCGACTGCTGTTCGTCCATCTCTTGATGTTATATTCCCTCTTATATTGTTGTCTACCTCTTGCTTGCCTTTAACATTACCATCTAGTATGGTTTTTATAATGAAGGACTATCAATTTTGAAGATGGAGGTTCAGAATGCTCTTACCCATATGACATCTGGCAAGACCCCCGGTTCAGACAGCTTAACAATAGAAATGATTAATGCTTTAGAAGAATACGGAATAGATATAGTTACCAGACCCTGAATGCCGTATATGATACTGGAGATGTACCTCATGAATTATGCAATTCTGTATTTATTGCAATCCCAAAAAATCAGGAGCCTTGGAATGTGACCAACATTGAACAATTAGTATAATGAGTTACATCATGAAGATTTTGCTAAGAATTATCATGCAAAGAGTTAGGAAGACAATACAACCTAAAATAGGAGAGAAACCATGTGGGTTTGTAGAATGCAAGGGTACAGTAAATGCTGTGTACATACTGAGAACAGTAATTGAACGTTCTATAGAAGTAAACAAAGATCTACACGTCTGCTTTATTGACTACACAAAGGCTTTCGATAAAGTGAGACATGTCGACATAATAAGGATCTATAAATTGGTGGAAAAGACCTTAAACTTGTGAAAAACATATATTGGAAACAACAAGCTGCCATAAGAATTGATAATGAAGTAGGTCAATATCAGCCTATTAAGAGAGGTGTGAGACAGGGATGTGTAATGTCTCCAGATCTGTTTTCCCTGTACAGTGAAAGTATTTTCAGAAATATAGAAGATATGGAAGGAATCAACATTAGGGGACGATACATCAATAACATTAGATATGCAGATGATACAGTCTTGATTGCAGACAACGAACAGGACCTGCACAATTTAGTAGATGCGGTTGTTGCACACAGTGAACAACTAGGATTAGAATTGAATTGTAAGAAGACACAGATTATGTTCGTCAAGAAATACCACAATGTAATATGTAGGTAAATGGGCATATTCTTAAACAAGTGAATCGGTACAGCTATCTCGGAACAGTCATAACATCTGATGGGAGATGCCTTAAAGAGATTATAACAAGAATTGCCATGGCGAAGGTGGCCTTTTGCGAGATGAAAAACATACTGACCAATAATAAGATATCAATCGAAACGAGAAAAAAGAGTGTTGAAGTGCTAGATACAACCTGTACTTTTATATTTATGTGAAGCGTGGACAATGGTCTAGACAGAAACACGGAGCTGATCCAAGACTCTGGTGATCGAGTGAGATGCAAAACATGACCGTCCACGCTTATCGGCATGGTACATGATGGATGGATGGATGGTTTTTATAAGCTTGTTATGCATGTTAATGTCGCCGAAATATTTCATTTACCTCTTTTTATTTCTTGCGTCATCTATCATTACCTTCCCATCTTTTTTAGATGCTCTGTATTTTACTGTTTTTGTTTCCATGAAATACGACATATTGTCCTGTATATCCACATCTCCAAGTGCCACGGCGCGATGTGGTGGTTTATTTGGGGGTTGTTAACGCCGTGGTTTCACTTCGTTTCTGCCGCTCGCTGTCTTTATCTCGACAAGTTATTCTTCATCAGAATCCAGACAGTTGCATTAGAATAGTCCTTCTCGCATTGTCCAGCTTAGTTTTTTATGCTGGATCGTTAAACATAATAAGCATTGGTCTATATAGATTAGACCTCAGGGTTGCATTATCAATTACACCATCACACATCTGCGAACTGTAATCACAACAGGAGACTGATGTATTTCATTTCACTGTTGCGCATACAATAATTTCATCTGGACTTTGTTTATGTTCCCTTCTAATGTCCATTATATGTAGAATTTCCTATGTCATCGGTGTTTTCTTTGCAGCCGTCTTTATTTCTGATTTTATTAATTTTTTTTCAAAATTTCCATTGAATTTGCCATTTTTCATATATACTGCCTATATTGTTAGTTTGCATTGTTACAATTCTGCACAGTAACGGAGCATGTATAATTCATTTTCTCTTCTTTTTTTTTTAACGTATTGCTAAATATAGCTTGATATTTCTTGAATCTGTTTTAAAATTCCTCAGCTGTATTCTTATTTTTTTCAATTACTGGTGCATGGTGACTTTTGCAACCTGCTCCTTGTCTGCTAGAAAACATCAAAGCCATGTACCACGCGAGCCAAAGTGCAGTAACAGTACAAGAAGGTGGATCAGATCTGTTCACAGTTAACACCGGAGGTGTGTGTGTGTGTGTGCTCTCCCCCCTGATATTTAAAATCTACATAGACGAATTTCCAAAGAAGCAAGCTTTGACAGAACCGATTCAGAAAATGTCGCACTCTTTACTTTAGACGAAATAACAGATACATCCACAATAAAGGAAATTCTATTTTCAGACAATCTCTCTCTCTCTCTCTCTCTCTCTCTCTCTCTCTCTCTCTCTCTCTCTCTCTCTCTCTCTCTCTCTTTCTCTCTCTCTCTCTCTCTCTCTCTCTCTCTCTTTGTTTTTTTTTTACAGCGACAAGGAAGACTGAAAAAAATCATATTATTAAGCTGAGTTAACATGTGGCAGATACAATATTAATACAAGTAGGCCCCACCATACGTCGCCTCGGTAAACGTCGTTTTGCTATAACGTCATTGTCACATAGGGGACTAACTTTACTTTACGTCGATACATTTCGCCATAACGTCGTTTTGAGGCTGGCGATCGAACTGTTGATATCGGCAAAGCCCATGGTTTACCTCCAACGACGGTAATGACAATTCATGCAGGCGCTGACAAAATAAAAGAGGTTGCTAAAAATATAACCCCTTTGAGTGCTTCCAAGATCACTTGTACCAGAAGAATTCTTATGGATAACATGGAAGCACAATTGGCCGTCTGAATTGAAGACCGCAACCAACCGAATATGCCTGTGAGCAAGATGGTTATCCAAGAGAAAGCAACATCTCTCTATGAAGATCTATCTAAGAAAGCGTGTGAGAGCAGTACATATAGTGCCGATGATAGTTTCAGAGCGAGTCGTAGTTGGTTTGAGCGATCTAAAAAGCATTCACACCTGCACAACATTCAGACAACAGGTGAAACGGCTAGTGCTGATACAGAGGAGGGTGGTTACTGTGCAGCATACATTGGACACATTTTTTGTTCAAGCAGAGAAGAGCCAGGAAAAGAGGTAGGAAGAGGTTACAATTTCATCCTCAGATGAAGAGGCAGAATTTAATGCTTTTACGTCCCAATAACTCTACCACTCGCCCTCCAACCCACCTCTATTTAGCCAATAAATATCAACAACCATCAAAATAAACATTACTGTGGTACAAAATACATTGTATTTCATTTAATTCTATGGGAAATAGTGTTTCGCTATACGTCGTTTCACTTAACGTCGCGTTTCCAAGAACGTAACCCCGACGTAACCCCTGTATACATAAAACCGTAAAACCAAAAGTGAAATAATGCAGGTTAGCAGATCTCCTAGTCAACTAAATATACTGATGAATAGTACAGCTCTGAAACAAGATATATACCAAATATAATGATAAATGAGACAGCTCTGAAACACGTTATATACTAATATACTGGTAAATAGTACAGCTCTGAAACACGTTATATACTAATATACTGGTAAATAGTACAGCTCTGAAACACGTTATATACTAATATACTGGTAAATAGTACAGCTCTGAAACACGTTATATACTAATATACTGGTAAATAGTACAGCTCTGAAACACGTTATATACTAATATACTGGTAAATAGTACAGCTCTGAAACACGTTATATACTAATATACTGGTAAATAGTACAGCTCTGAAACACGTTATATACTAATATACTGGTAAATAGTACAGCTCTGAAACACGTTATATACTAATATACTGGTAAATAGTACAGCTCTGAAACACGTTATATACTAATATACTGGTAAATAGTACAGCTCTGAAACAAATGATGTACTAATTATACTGTTAAGTAGTACAGCTCTGAAACAAGTTATATACTAAATATACTGATAAATAGTGCAACTCTGAAAAAAGTTGAACAATTTAAATATATAGAAGGTAGACTACAGAAGCCGTTCTCTCTGGCCTAGGGATTAACGTCTTTCTCCGTAATCCCGTATATTCTCGTGAGTAACGTAACCAGCGCGAGAATCGGTAGTGGTTCTCGCCGCGTTGGTAACTTACGGGGTATGTGAGCCGGTCGCTCAGAAAACAATTTCAAACTACTGAGCGTAATCTTTCCTAGTACATCAACAGCAGCTGAAAAATGCTGGTGTTGACTGCAACGTCCAGTAAGGGCTATGAAAAAAAAAAAGACTACAGAAGATGGCAGAATAGACGGAGAAGTCGAAATCAAATGACAAAGAGCAAGTACGCTTATATGTCAACTTTGACCAATACAGAAACATCCAAATATCCATCCATCCATCATGTACCATGCCGATAAACGTGGGCGGTCATGTTTTGCCATCTCACTCGATCACCAGAGTAGTGGATCAGCTCCGTGTTCCTGTCTCGACCATGCCCAGTGGTAAAGCCATCCAGGTATTTACTTCTCGGTCTTCCCCTTGGTCTCTTCTCCTTGCCAGTTGTCACCAAGTTCTCCAAGTCATTCTCATAACACGCCCCCAAAAAGTTTGACTGTCTACGTCTAATGACTCTAATCAGCTTACGATCTTCATTTGGTTCTTGAAGGACTTGTTCATTGATTTTTCTGTCTGTCCACGGTATTCTTTGCATTTTCCTCAGAAACCAAATTTCCACGGCCATCAGATGTTTTTTATTTAGCTTGTCTGCTCATTGTCCACGCTTCACATCCATACAAAAGTGCAGTTTCTATGTAGTTTAGTTTAGTTTAGTCGATGGAGGATCAACATTACGGCACACGGGTATAACGCATAAGTGATCCGTTCTCCACCTAAATCAAACCTGAGTCTGGAGAAACTTAGCTCAGTGCACGAACTCCGTAGCACCGGCGAGAATCCTGAAATACTTTGGGTATATTTTTAACTCGACATTTTTTGCCCGGGCAGAGCTTTAGGCTACTCTTATTCTATTTCCAACTGCCAAGGGATTTTTTACGTGCGCAACAATACACACGGGCGTCCGATCTCACTACAGAGACCAAGGGAAATTTTATTACTAGAAGTCCACGTGAAAAAAATCCCGGTCCTTACCGGGGCTCGAACCCGTGACCTCCAGCACTCTAGGTGGACACCATACCTCGAAAACACACAGCCCCCTCTTCCCCCCCCCCGCCCACGGGTTCTATGTAGCACTTCACCGCTCTTATCCTCGTTTCAATTGACATCTTTTTATTGGTCAGTATGTTTTTCCTCTTGCAAAAGGCTACCTTCTTGTTCTAATCTCTTCAAAGCATCTCTCATCAGATGTTATGACTGTTCCGAGATAACTGTATCGATTCACTTGCTTAAGAATATGCTCATTTACTCGTATATCACATTGTGATATTTCCTTCTTCCCATAATCACCATAATCTGTGTCTTCTTAATATTCAGTTCAATGAATGAATCACCAAAACACGAGAAGTAAATTGTGAGCTTTACTGAAACACGTTTACAAGAAACAAATTGGACGTTGCGGCCAAAGTCTTCGTCAGCACAGAACAAACAAACACAACCCGACACAGAACTACATGAATCACACTACATGACAATATTAAGGGTACTTATCTGAATCTGTATCCTACCTGGGAGCGACTGACGCGCGTTAGACGACTATCTGTGGATTGTGTGAACCGGATGTATGGTCAACGGTTCAAAGGTCAATACCGTCAGAAGCTCGGGTATTGTGTAAGCTGCTGGGCGGGAGAATAAGCGAGAAGGGTGTGGGAGTGGAGAGGCGCCCGTGTGAGCGGAAGAGTGAAAATTGGGATTGGCGAAGATGTCACGGACGCAGTTCGCAATTAGCGATTTCTCGTTCTACTATTCAGTTCTAACTCCAGTTGTTCACTGTGTGCAACAACCGCATCTACTAAATGTTGCAGGTCCTGTTTATTGTCTGCAATAAAGACTGTATGGTCTGCATATCTAATGTTATTTATGTATCGCCCACCGATGTTGATTCCTTCCTTATCTTCTACATTTCTGAAAATATTTTCACTGTACAGGGAAAAAAGAAATCTGGAGACATTAAACATCCCTGTCTCACACCTCTTTTAATAGGCCAATATTGACTTACATCAGTATTAATTCTGATGGCAGCTTGTTGTTTCCAATATATGTTTTTTACAAGTCCATCAATCTTTTCAATCTATTTCCATCAATCAGTCTTTTCCATCAATTTGTAGATCTTCAAGCATCCTTATCATGTCGACATGTCTCACTTTATCGAAAGCCTGTGTGTAGTCAATAAAGCAAAGATATAGATCTTTGTTTACCTCTATAGAACGTTCTCATTTTATACACAGCATTTACTGCACCTTGCCTTCTACAAACCCACATTGTTCTTATCCTATTTCGGGTTGTATTTTCTTCCTAACTCTCTGCATGATAATTCTCAGCAAAATCGTCGTGATGTGACTCATTATACTAATTGTTCGATGTTGATCGCATTCCAAGGCTCCAGATTCCTTCGGGATTGCAATAAATATAGAATTACATAATTCAGGAGGTACATCTCCAGTATCATACATTGCGTTCAGCAGTCTGGTGACTTGGTCTATTCCATATTCTTTTAAGGCTTTGATCATTTCTATTGTTATGTTATATGTACCTGGGGTCTTGTCAGATTTCATATGATTATGAGCATTCTGAACTTCCATATTCAAAATTGATGGTCCTTCATTATTGTTCTTCTCTTGTATCATCATAAAAGTCTTTCACATAATCTGACCACGCATGTAAAATCTGAACGTTTTCTATTATGATTTTGCCATCTTTGGTTCTTAGGCAACCCGTTGATGTGTGTGTTCTTGTGTTAGTGATGTCATTAATTCTTTTCTGCATTAAATTGGTATTCCGGGTGTTGTATTGCTTTTCAGTTTCGTTGCAATTTTCCTCAAGCCATGTTTCTTTTGCCTCTTTGCATAGCTTCTAAATTTTCCTGTGCATCTCTTCATATTTTTCTTGGTTATATTTGTTATTGCTTCTTGTTTCCATGAGTTTTAAGATGTCTTCCGTCATCAATTTCTTGCGTCCTATTATCTTTATTTTTGGGGTGGTTGTTTCTGCAGCTTGGTTGACTGATTTGTTTAATATTTCCCATTGATAACTGACATCTTGAAATAATATGTCGATATCGGACAATGCATCGAATCTGTTCTTTACATCTACGTTTAATTTATCTTTTATCTCCTCACTCTTCAGTGCCTGTAGATCAAACTTTGCGTTTCTTGGTGTATATTTTACTTTCTTTAGTTTTATATGTAAATTGCTTAAGATTAATCTAAGGTCGCTATAGCAGTCCTCGCTTGGTATAGTTTTTGCGACTTTAAAGGCATTACGAAATCTTCTGTTGATGAGAATGTAATCAATCTGATTTCTGATCTTATGATCAAGACTCCTACATGGGCATAATCACCTATACAGATAATAAATCAATTCACACCAACTCCATGTTACCAATGTCAAACTTGGACATTATCCAAACCACACATAGGCAATGTCAACACATGTGTGTTGAGATGTTCGAGAAGAGCAGACTGGATAACTATCGGAGACAGAGAAGAAATAAAGTTATCAGACAGACATTGGAATCAACACTTTGTACTACATATATTGAAAGGCAGAATATTAAATGTTTGGGCCACCTCGTTAGGATGCAAACCATCAAACGCCTTTACTAGCATCAAATCAAATACGATCTGCTACAAGAACAAGAGGACGCCCGAGAAAAAATGGATTAATGACATCAAAGACATTGTACAATTACATGGTACGACACTATCCAGTGAGCCCCGCCCGCCCCTCTCCCCCATCGGGGGCTGTAACGTCAACTATTCTTTCCTACGACGCTTTTCAGAAGAAGAAGAAGAAGAAGAATATGCTGCTGCTGCTGCTGCTGCTGATGATGATGATGATGATGATGATGATGATGATGATGATGATGATGATGCAAAATTGATTCCTATACTTGTCCATGTCTAAAGGCTTCTAGAGTGTTGTTGGATAATGGTGTTTCCGATTATCATATGCGTTTAAGCCCATCCCACAAGGTTTTCTCTTCCTTCATTTCTTTTTCTAGGGCCATATTCTCACCTAATATCTCTCTCTTCTCCAATTGTTGCACTGACATTACTAACATGTACAACAATAGAACAGTTATTCAAATCGTAATTTAACCAGACATTTTTCTGAAGATATTTTACAAATACAAATATCTTTTATTAATTTAGACAACAAAATTTGTAATGACTGAAGTGTTGAAAACATGTTCTTCCTCAGGGGCCGCATGTAGCAGAGAGACCTTCATTTACCTACTACATGGGCGATGCTTGGGCCCAGTATTTGACTACAATACAAAGGGAGACGTTTAAAGATCTACAAGACAACGTGATATATTTCCCAACATGGGACATTACTGTGGCGTCCGAGGACACGGGAATCCACCCCGCGTGTAATGATCATATATCTCACCTGATGTTACATTTTTTGTGCGGGAGAAATAAATAACGTTTCCTATCATAGACAGACAGAGATACACAGACATGCAGACATACAGACAAACACACACACAGACAGGTAGGCAGGCAGACAGACAAGCAGACAGACAGAGAAACGGGACGGTAGACAGAGATTTAGTCATAGAGATAGACCAACTTAGGATGTTCGTCCATCAAGAATGATGATGACCATTCATTACATCCAAGTTTGTCCACCAGGAAGGATGAAGACAGTAGGATGAAGAATGACTTGCGAGATGAATTTGTTTATAGTGAGGAAGAGCTGTGCAACTTCGTCGGCCTCACTCTCTCGCCTGCATCCATCTGATTCCAGTGGCAAGAAATGTCAGGACGACTGGAGACGAACGCAGGTGCAGTGGACGTTAGGCTGCCACAGGCCAATTATCCCTGTATGTATTAGCTCTCAAAAACAGATGGTAGACTAGAGCCTCGGGCAATCGGCTCTTCCGTCAATTCCTTTAATTTTCAGCTTTGAGACAAGCATATGACTACTGGCAGGATCAACCAGGTATCTATCAGACAGACGGACTATTCACGCACATGCAGGCCAAGAGTAGCATCGCTAAAGCGCGTCCTCCCGGTACAAGGTGATACATGCAAAACCACTGGACGCCTACCGTCGAGCTTTCGAGCTACGCCGGCAGGACTGACCGAAAAGCTATACCAGCTTACTGACTGCAGACCCACTACTCATCGAGAGAGAGAGAGAGAGAGAGAGAGAGAGAGAGAGAGAGAGAGAGAGAGAGAGAGAGAGAGAGAGAGAGAGAGAGAGAGAGAGAGAGAGTGGGCGCTTATCGAGACTTTGTCAAACAGTCGTACAAATTTGCTCTTTTGTCCGCTCAAACCACGACTCTAGCTGTACGATGCGGTTAAATTCTCGAAACGCCTGCCTCGCTAACTTGCGTTGGCTGGGAAGATCCCAAATTAGTGCACCTCACACAGCCATACGAGACAACGAACGCAAACGCGGGAGTGATCTTGCGAACCAGATCATCCCTCACTCGAAAAGCTACGGTGGATGGATATGTAGATAAACAAACAGCAGACAGAGAGACCGACAGATTAATCGACCAGCAGACAGACTGACAGATAAGCAGGCAGAGAGGCAGGCATACATTTCAGCAGCCCTATCGTGTTGCAGACGGAAGTGCAGACAGACAGAACGCTCATCCGACCGGTCGAGGGACTGTCAGACATACAAAAAGACAGACATATAAACAGATAGACAGACAGATTGACAAACGTAGTTACTTGTGCGTGAGTAAAATACAGGGTGTTTGTAATGTCTCACTACACTTTGTATGTAGTACAAATGTGAAAAAAAAAATATTCTTATTCTGTTGATAACACCATTATGTTCAACGTGCAAAGAACTACCCCAGCAGACGACAGCCATTTGCTGCATATTACTTCCCGATGGACTGTGGAATACATATTTTGATGACATCATGTACTTCATTTTTTAAATTGGTTCTACATACAATGTGTAGTGAGATTTTACAAACACCCTGTATATTTAAACAATATTTCTTCTAATGGGAGCCCTGTCTAGAAAATTACGTCAATAAAGATGCAACATTTTATTGTCCCATCCTGAACTCAAGGGGATGAAGCAGAGTACATCACCTGCGAATGTATGTCCAGTGCAGTGACGTATGACTGTCACGCCAGCAAGGATGCCCGTGTAGTTGAAAATGAAAGATGCGAGTACTGCGGAAGAAAAAAAAACGCAGTGGCTAACACGCTCGCAAACCGTCTCGCTGGTCAAGTCTTCGAACCCCTTCGAAATGGGGGTGTTGTTTGTAAATGCCTCTGGGGGTTCCAGACGGACACAGCCTCCCATGGGTACCTGGAAATGATCTGGGAAGCAACGCTGGCTGGAGTAATATCTACCACATTATCCATCAAGTGCCGAGGACGTTATAAATAAATGAGGCTAGCACCATATATACAATAGTTGTGACAAGGACACGTGTCTGCTATTCTGGCAGCAGATCATCATCATCATCAGCATCATCAGCATGTAGTAGGTACTATACAGAATATCACTCTCCTCACGGACCGCAGGAACATTTCTCCATCTCTTGCCAGTTCTCCCGCCTCATGCACCCTTATGCCTAAAGTATATGAAACATCCCGTGCCCATCTTCATGCAGGGGTCGACCCCTGCAGCCTCCTCCAAAAAGCATCCCTTCCATCATCGTTCTTCCCAAGCCAGCGTGGCGCTTAATATGACCAAAGTAGTTCAGTTTCCGAAACATGCTACTCTTTATGTTCCAGACTTCTAGGGTGTTGAGAGCTTGGAGAATGGTGGTATGATTGTCCTTAAAGGACCTTCTCGTGGCATGATATTTTAAGAACTTCTCTGCAACATTTACCCTTGACAGCTCACAATTTTTCCTTCTCTGATTGCAAGATGATCATGGATACATCAATATGTTGCAAGATAAAAGATGTATGTCCTCAAAAATGTGACTTTACTTTGTTTGATCGTGGTGCGATTTGAGTTCTGTAAACTGTTTAACCTCTGCATTGTTGTGACCAGTCTACATCTGATCTGTGTTAAACAGGCCCCATTGTTGTTAAATTTTTGGGTGGAGCTGTTCAACCTCAGGGACATTTTCCATGTCTTTGTTGACGGCTGTGATCTTAAACTGGCTGCAGTTTTGTAATAAGGTTTGCAAATTAATAAATTGTAGGCTATTAGTCCTGGCCAGTGGATGTTAGAAAAAGAAACTTACCTGTTGCATAGAACCAGTTTTACCATATGGCTGTGAATCCTAGACAATAGGTAAACAAGCGAAAAAATTTATAGAATTCCATAGAATGAATGATGAAAATTTCCTGGACAACCAAAATAAATAATCTAGACATTTTGAGGAAGGCTTAGACGTAAAGACAACTTATTACAAACATCAGAATATGGCAGTTGTATTTTTTGGCCACATTATGAAAAGACAAAAACTAGAACATGTCGTGGCAACTGGAAATATCTGTGGAAAGTAAGATAGAATAAGACGGTCAGAAACAATTCTTGACAGTCTTGTTCCAATGCACGGAACAGAGTCAACACACGAATTGATCCATGCCGTCAGAGATTTAAAGATGTGGAGAGGCATGATCGTCAACGTCAGTCGGCGAGCACTTAATGATGGTTGTCAGGATCTTATAATTGGCTCGTTAGCTAACACGTGTGAGACAGTACAAGTATAACGTGATTCGACGTAAGACACAGCAACACAAGTTCTATGGATTTATTGCCACATTAAATACAGAACGATAATTACAACAATCTACAATATATAACTCACGACGCTCACAACCACAATACAGCTCATAGGTCTGACGCTCAAGATATCAGTCGTTCGGCTTTCAATCACGGAGATTCACACAAACGCCTTGCTCTCATCGCACATGTCCGTCCAGTCTCCGGTCCCAGCTCGGTCTGAGCTTAGCACGCCAACTGCCCACTGCCTCTAGTGGTGTCACGTGTCCTGCGTGCGTCTGTCGTCAGCCTGACCGCTGGTCGCGTGTCAGGTAACAATCTTGTCAGCCGACAATTCTTGTCCGCCGGGTGTCGCAACGATGTTGCTGCACAGCTATACCATGTTAGGCTCTGACATTCTCCCCGGGTACCTCAATGAAAGATGTCATCTTTCATTCATGACGTATGTATATACTGGGGTAGTGTTAACTTCATGTCAGAGACTACTCTTTCCCAGTGTTATGCATGAAAATACCTATATGGCATGGAAATATATACAAAAAATGTAAGTTGCATTGAAATGACAAATGAAGTACAACTTTTAACACAAATCAGGTTTCATCCCCCTGATGGCTGGTTACCTCCATTGCAATAATACCCAGTCAGATCAGTAGTACCAGCTTCACGCATCTACTTCGCAGCAATTTGAAAAAAACGTAATAATATGGTTGTTTTGCAACAGCCATCTAGCTAGACTGAAATACGACTTTACATAAGTCGCATTAAACACTCAAACTCTGACCTCATTTGGCCAGGAGCTCTTATGTTGGTTTGCAATGTTGGCAGCTCTCTGCCATGCTTGGTGGACGCCTACCCGGTGTGTTAACCATTTGAGCAACAAAATGTCTATTTATACAATACACATTAATGAATATGTTTCACATTATGGCCCTTGGTGTAATTCATAAATGCAAGGGAAGTAATTTTGACAATCAAGAAATTCAATAAATTACAATAATTATTTAATTTCTTAGCGTCATTGCTTGACGTTTCTTCATATTAACGAGAAAAAGTCGGTAATATGAATACATTAATCAAGGTATGATTCTAAGATTACACTAATCAAAATAAATAAGTACCCAATTGGTGTATTATATTTTATAGATTCAAAAGGATTTTACAATCGTCATAAGTTTTTGAATATTTGTATATCGTCTGCTAATTTTGCTATACTTTTTACATTACACAGGAAGTACACACGAAACGCAAAATTTAGTTGCTGTTACACGGTTTGAACACAAATGCTCCCGTTTTATTTTGTAACGGATAGTTAAATGTTCTCAAAGTTCGTGTTTGATGTTCTAGTATCACAACTATCGGATTATGATGGAATGTTCTTATTTCCGATGTGTTCACAACTTCTGGATAAAGATTGAATGTTCTTATTTCCGATATTCAACTGTCGAACATTTTGGATTAAATTCGATGCAGAGGTGGTGTAGAAGTCACTGTTCAGTCCACATTTGCACACGTCGTTAAAATATCACGGTGAAGAAAATCACTCACAGCTGTCACTGTTAAATGGTAAAGTTCGCTTCTGGTAAGTGGTTAAGCGTCTGTGACACTGTTCTTGGTGTATATTTACAATTAATAATGTTCTCTTTCTAACACACACTACACAATTATACTACACTCATTACATGGCTTGATTAAAATAAGTATATTATACATGTCGGTTTTTTTTTTTTTAACCGTATCACAATTCCAATTATAGACCTTACACAGTAGGTGAATAGAAACAACATTCACTCATTGGTGGCTGTGTTGTTCTGAGTGTATTAGTACACTCTGCACTCAGACATTGCTTACTGGGTCGGTTGGACAACGGGACAAAAGGTCGGCAATTGTATTGATTCTGCCTGAAATATGACGAACCTCGAAACTGTAATTTTGAAGCTTCAAGGACCAGCGAGCAATCATATTGTTGGATGGTACTCCGGCATTTATATACCGTAATGGACTGTTGTCAGTTTCGATGATGAAGTGACGTCCTAGAAGGTATCTGGATAGTTTCGTCACACTTTCTACTAAGGCAAGTGCCTCTAATTGTGGAATGGACCATGCCCGCTCTCGAGGCCTTAGTTTTCTTGATATGAAACAAATGGGATGCAGGATGTTGTTGTATTCCTGCAACAGGACTGCCCCAATCGCAACGGAGCTAGCATCTGTTCTCAATCTGAAAGGTAAACGAATGTTGGGCAATTTAAGGATGAGATTATTCGAATTCTTATCAGAAAAGTATGTCAAAACTTTATGAAATGCATTTCGTAGGCATTCATCGTGTACAACTTTTTCAGGCTTATCCTTGGTTAGTAAGTTAGAAAAAACTTCGGTCAGTTCTGAAAAATCAGGAATGAATTGCCTGTAATAATTGATCAGTCCCAACAAACTCCGGACTTGTTTCTTATTAGTCGGGAGTGACAGTTTTAGAATTTTGGAGACAATTTTGTTGTCTGTCATGACAAAGCCATTGGATATTCTGTACCCCAAAAATGATATCTCTTGGTAAGCCATGCTCACCTTTGAAGGCTTCACTGTTAGTCCGTGCTGTCTGATACGTTCTAGTGTCTGTTCTAGTGTCTTTATATGTTCCGTCATTGTCTCTGTATGGACACAGATGTCGTCAATATAGCAAATGATATTAGGAATGTCAGATAGGAGGAGTCGTGTCATGCGTACGAATGTGGCTGGGGCATTGACTAGCCCAAATGGAAGTTTGCACCATTCGTACAGTCCCCAAGGTGTGGCAAAAGCTGTTAGATGTCTGCTGTCTTCATGTACAGCTATCTGCCAGTAACCTTTAGACATGTCAAGCGTCGTAAAGAACTTAGCGTCAGTCAGTTCTGTCAGAAGATCGTCAGTGTTTGCCATTGGTTCAAGATCTAAAACAGTTATTTTGTTCAGTTTTCTGTAGTCGATGCAAAGTCGTATGGTCTTGTCCTTTTTGCGTACAATGACCATGGGTGAAGAGAAGTCTGATAAGGATCGTCTGATGATGTTGTTTTTTTCTAAGTTGATGATTTCTTGATGTAACTGTTCTTTGTAGTGTAATGGTATTGTGTATGGTCTGCATCTTATTGGTGTGTTTGATGTGAGTGTGATGTGATGCTGTACTAATTCTGTTTGTCCTGGGTTGTCTGAAAAGATGGTGTTGTACTGTTGTATCAACTGTTTGCAACTGTTTGTCTCTGCTTGACTTAAGTTTGGATTGATCTTGATCTCCTTCAAGCAGTTTGTCGTGTCTAATGTAGGTGTTGGAATCTCGTCGCTAGAATCGTCATCTTCGTGATCTATTATCACGGTGCAAGCTGTCGTATCGTCTTGTTCGTTGTCTCTGTTGTGGTATGGTCTTAGCATATTTATGTGAAATATTTTGTGTTTGTCTTTTATTAGGATTTCGTAGTCTACAGGTGAGATTTGTCTTGTCACTTTAAAAGGTCCCTGCCAAGAATCAGTCAGTAGCTGTCTGTCACTAGGTAGTAGTAGTAGAACGTCCTGTCCAGGTGTCAATGTTATAGTCCTGTTACCTTTGTCTGCGTACTGTCTGTAAGTAGCACCAGATAGTTTTAGTGCATTTTTAGCAATTTCACATGATTTAATAATCCTTTCACACAATGATGTTACATACACAAATGATGATATGGGTTTCAGTATTGGAGTAGAATCAGTTAACATTTGGTGATAAATTGTTAATGGGCCTCGTGGTTTGGCACCATAGATTAGTTCAAAAGGAGAGAAACCGGTACTAGAATGTGGTACCTCGCGATAAGCAAAAAGGACAGCTGGTAAGTATACATCCCAGTTGTTGGGGTGATCTTGAGTTACTTTGGCAAGCATGTGCTTCAGGTCCCCATTAAGCTTTTCTATAATCCCGCTAGAGTGAGGATGATAGGGGCTATTGAAAACTTGCTTCACTCCTAACATTTTAGTGAAAGCTTGGGTGGATGCGGCAATAAACTGAGTGCCTCTATCAGACTGGATAGTATCTGGAAATCCAATTCGGGAGAAAATATGGAAGAACACTTCCATGATGTCGTTGGCAGTAATGTTCTTTAGCGGAATCGCTTCTGGCCAGCGACTACATTGATCAATAAAAGTTAGAATATATTTATTCCCTCTAGTAGTTGTATGACTAAGAGGGCCCACAATGTCAACTGATAATTTTTCAAAAGGTCGACTGGCTAAGTCAGTGACTTGTAACTTTGCCTGTGGGTGTTTACCTTTTTTTACTAGTTTCTGGCATGTATCACAACTTCTTATGTCATTGCAAAATTTTGGCCAATGAAACTGTGTCAAAAGTCTTGACCTGGTTTTAACATATGCCATATGACCTGCAAAAGGTATATCGTGAGCAAGATGTAAAGCTTGCTTGCGATAAGTAGTTGGTAAAACAGTTTGCTTTGTTGTAATGTCACCTCTGGTGTAGTACCTGGTGAGTATATCATTGTGTAAAGCAAAATGCCATTTCGCATTTTTGGTTACTCTTGCCTTTTTGCCGATCAGGTCAAAGTACTTTGACAGTGAAGGATCAGCTTTTTGAGCTGTTATGAATGTTTCCTTCATAGAGTCACTAGGTGGTAATTCTGGGCTAAGCATTTGTATAGCCTCAGTTTGGTTACTTTCATCTTGCACTCTAGTAGTAGCTCTTGTTACTGCGTTCACACACTCAATGACATCAGATGATGATGGAATGATATCGTCAATGATGTGATGAGAACTTAGTGCTGCATTAGCTAACATACATTCAATAGGTGATATGACATTTTCTGTGGTGACATTTGGTGGTGATGTGTTATCATCAATACATAGTGATGTTATGTCATGATTATGAGGTTTGTCATTCACCTCAGGTAAATTTCCTATGATTATATCGCACACTGGGTTTGTAAGTGCCGCGACCTTTACTTTCCCGGTGAGGAATGGTGTTTCAATGTATGCCCATGCTAATGGATATTTTTCAATATTGCCTGAGAATGTTCTACATGTGATGTGTCTGCCTGTATAGTCTGTAGGCGTTATGAATGTTGTTTTCAGGCCAATAAGTGTACTTCCGGTGTCGCGAAGTACTGTAGCAAACTTGCCATTAACATACCCGTGATGGATGTCTAATCTGCCTTTTGAGTCTATTACCAAGTTAGCTTCCTCATTGGCAATAGGGATGGCGTGCCCGCATGTTAAGATACCATCTTCATAGAAGGTGTTACAGACAGTGCATTTATTAGCACTAAATACATCACAAGCCTGTGCTGCATTCACAGGATGTTTCTCTGGATTTTCGTCTTCTGACGCTGAGCTATCGAACAAGGCGGCATTGGCTTTGTTGGTCATATGCCTGCCTCTACAATCCATGCGATGGTGCCCGAAAGCCTTGCAGAGAAAACATTTACGTAAACTTTTGAACGATTTACGCTCTCTGTCTTGTCTGTTTACCATATTTTGCAAGTATGTTTGGTACCCTGGGTTTTTATCGCACATCTCGTTCAAATGGTGAGAAAATTTACAATGAATGCAATGTCTAAATTTCTCAGAGGTAGGCCTGTTTGGTTTTTGCCTACTATAGTTTTTCTCATAGTTGGCTGCTGCTACCCAGTTACTGTCAGTAGCTTCAGTGGCAAAGCATTGTTTGTTGGCCGTGTAATAGGCCGACCCACGTCTTTCAATTTCTTCCACACTTGTGCATTCATTCTCCTGTAAGAACTTAGAAAACGATGATGGGATAGAAGAAATGATTTTATCTCGAATGATGAGATCTTCTAATCTATCATAACTTTTATTAATTTTGGCTGCTGAAGTCCATTTGCTGAAAACATCTCGGACTAAACAGAGGTAGTCAGAGAACGTTTGAGTTGATTTTGGACTCAATTTACTGAATTGTTCTCTGTAACCTGCCTCGTCTAACATGAAATGTGCCATTATCTTAGATTTAATATAATGGTACTCTTTCCTTAGGTCTTTGGGGATGGTTTCAATGACTTTAAGAGGTTCCCCAGATAGACTCCTCATATAAAGAATATTCCATTCAGAAAGTGGAACTTGGTAATGTTCCATTAAAGTCTCAAAATTTTGGGTAAAGGCTGCTATGCAGTCACCCGAGGTATAGTTACGTACGATACCTTGATACTTCTTATACTGGTTTTCTTTTTCCAGTCTTTCAGATTTCTTTGATTCTTTATTCATCGCAGTCTCAGTGTCAAGTTGTTTCATTTTCAACTGTAACTCTAGTTCTTCTTTCTTACTCTGAGCTGCTATTTCTGCTTTCTTAAGTTCACTGTCTATCTCAGCTTGCTTTGTCTTTGCAGCCATTTCTACTTCGGCTTGCTTTAATGCTGTTTCAATCTCTGCCTGTTTTAAGGCTGTTTCAATCTCTGCCTGTTTTAAGGCTGTTTCAATCTCTGCCTGTTTTAAGGCTGTTTCTGCCTCTGCTTGCTTGGCAGCCATTTCTGCTTGTTTTAGAGCTCTCTCCGCTGCTCTTTCTTCGCGTTCATTATTTTTCTCCTGTACCAGCAGGTATTCAGAGTATTTGTCCTCGCTCCATTTTGTTAATTCATCACCTGTTAGATGTAATTTAATACCCATATCGATGAAATCAAATAATGACGACATGATGGGGAAAATACGTCAATGAAAATCAACCACACAAAATATGTTATAAATGGTTAGTAATAAACAATTTACAATTTATTTTACTATACGATGCGTGCCTACTATTGCATACGTAAAGTTAAAGTATAGAAAAATATACTCAAGTGCCCTGGATACGGTGAAGAATGGTTGGACACTCGGGCTAGAAAACTGTAGGGTCGTTACTTCGGAACCACTAATGACCTCTACGGCAAGGTTATGGATGGTACGAAAAAACCTGCTTTGTTTTTGGAAGAAAATAAGTTAGCGTCTATTTGTTGGTGTGTGCCTGCAAGTCACTAAGTGTTGACTAGGTTTGGATGGCGTCGAGTGTAATTGTATGTCGTAAATTTGTCGTCAACAGTGTTTCTTTCAACAGAAGTTACACTCTTTCCAAAACTCTTTGCGTTCCACAAACTCAATGCACAAAGACAATCTATCTGTATTTGAACACTCAATAACATTGATGACACATCACTTACATCAAGATGACATTCAGTAAGGACATAGACATCAAGTTTACAAGATGGCGACAAGGTCAAAATGGCGACAAAATAACAATGTCGACAAGGTCAAACGGTGACAAGTTTCACAAATCACAAATGTTTTACACGTTTACAGGATCAAACAATATGTACTGCACATTTACTAATGGTTTTACACATATTTAAACAATGTAATAATGGATCATACTGAGACTTTCACGATCACATTTACATAGCTATAACCTTGACAAATTTCACAAGTTCAAGAATTATAGTTTTAAATACCAAAGACGAGCAACACACGTCTACATATATTAGGTTCTTAAACAAGGACGAGCAACCCACGTCCACACATGTCAGGATCTTATAATTGGCTCGTTAGCTAACACGTGTGAGACAGTACAAGTATAACGTGATTCGACGTAAGACACAGCAACACAAGTTCTATGGATTTATTGCCACATTAAATACAGAACGATAATTACAACAATCTACAATATATAACTCACGACGCTCACAACCACAATACAGCTCATAGGTCTGACGCTCAAGATATCAGTCGTTCGGCTTTCAATCACGGAGATTCACACAAACGCCTTGCTCTCATCGCACATGTCCGTCCAGTCTCCGGTCCCAGCTCGGTCTGAGCTTAGCACGCCAACTGCCCACTGCCTCTAGTGGTGTCACGTGTCCTGCGTGCGTCTGTCGTCAGCCTGACCGCTGGTCGCGTGTCAGGTAACAATCTTGTCAGCCGACAATTCTTGTCCGCCGGGTGTCGCAACGATGTTGCTGCACAGCTATACCATGTTAGGCTCTGACAATGGTAATGATGGCAGGTTTGCCGTGGACATTATTTTTGTTTTGTTTAAGTCCAAAATACGATTTTTTATTGTCACTGTGCCCATTGGAGGACTGGATACACTTCTTTATATCTGTAACGTTATTTCAGAGGAGGACCGTGTCCCCTGCATATCTAGGTTCAGGAACTTATTTCCACAAGTCACAAATGTAATAATAAAGAGAGAAAAATAAAGCGATCAGGAGGAATATTGAGAAATCTAAAACAAAAACTCTAAGATGTCAACTAGAAGCTTCTACAAAGGGATTAGTGCAATGAGTACCAGAGCAGAACACTTTGACCAAACTGAATATTAACAGCGAAAGTGAAGCACCAATAGGTGTACACAATCAAATCGTTAAAAAGGTGGAGGGAGTATTTCAAACAACTTCTCAACATCCCATCGGATGCCACTGGAAACTAAGAAAACTACACGGATGCCATCGAAGAAGTAGAATCAGATATCCATCCATCCAGCATGTGCCATGCCGGTAAGCGTGGGCGGTCATGTTCTGCCATCTCACTCGATCACCAGATATGCGAGATAATAAAAAGAAAAGAAAGATTACAACGGAAATGAGATTTCTGAGAAGAATACTCAAAGTATCAAGAAGAGAAAACAAAAACAAAACAACAACATAAAAATGATGACATCAGGGCTAAACTGGGGACTATAGCATCGCTAGATTTCATTAGAAAACAGCAAGTTAAATGGTTCGGTCACATAACTAGGCTACCAACAGTATACCACAACAAGCAATGATGCACAAACCATTTGGCACCAGAAGAAAAGGCCGACTATGTAAACGATGGACAGATTGAATAACAGAGTCCATGGGCATCTTTATATATGAAGCCCATAAACTGACACTCTCCCGCTGTTTATGTGTCACCTCGACACCGCAAGGCATAAAACCGTATTGGACATGCTCCTTTTAACACTATCTTCAATTTTATCTTTATACCCGCCACAACTAGTGTGTTATCTTCGTCGCAGTCTGCTTTCAGCTGTGTCTTTGCGGATGTTATACATATATACATATATATACATATGTTATACATATCTCAATCTTTGTTGTGACCAGATATAAGTAATCTGATTTATGTAGTTACAATCTGCTGTGGTACATGCGTAGAGCACTTTTGGGTGTTGTCTAAATTGGTTGTTTGCAGTTGAAAGCTTGTTTTCTAGACAGCATTCTATTATTTTTTCTTCTCTATCCTGTCTGTGTCCGATACCCATCAGCCTTCTCACCGTTTCATCTTCTTGCGTTTTGTTAACTACAACTATTGCGTTGAAATGGCCCATGGTTATCACAACGCATCTGTTTTAAATATTTTCTACTGCAGTTGTTGGTGTATAGGCTTGTGTAATTGTAATGTTCCTCTTCTATGTTTTAAGTCTGATATTGAGAAGTAGATCACTCACTGCAATGTATCCAAAAAGTGCCGAAAACACTTCCCCCCCCACGCCCCCCCCACCCCAGAGAACAGCAACCATCCTTTTTCCATCGTTTTCTATCATATAATCTATGAATTTGCCTCCTATTTGTGTGATAAAGTGTCCTTGTCCCGCTTATCTGGGTTCGGACATTTCCATTGTTCGCCACATTAGGAGAAGAAAAAAAGTCGAACATCTTGTGACAGCTAGAGAGACTTGTAGAAAAAAAAGCCATAGGAAGACAGCAAGAGGAAATTCTGCACAATCTTGTGTCATAGCATAAAAGGAAATCAACACATGAATGCATACAAGATGTAGAGAAGCATTATCGCTTATGCCAGTCGCAAGACACTTGACGATGATAGCTTCAGCGATATGCTAGGCAGATTCTCACACGGCAGCTTTTGGTTTACAAGGCATGCCATCTTTCCTAATGGAGATTGTTCAGCTAGCATCACAGTATTCGCATTCTTCACCAAAGTCGTATGCGTTTCTTTGTTCGTGTGCAGTCTGTTCAAACCTATCAGACATAAAGGCATTATGTGCGAACAATGTGAATTTGCATCCAATTCCATAGGCTTGCATTTTGGCTAATTTTGCCCTAGGCGCCTGATCATCGTTTTCTGTTCAGTAGCAAAAAGACTCATAACATCCTGCAAACAACGAAAACAATATAATATAGAATATCTTCTATATCAATCCCATCAAGGGTCTTTTGATTGTCCACAAATCCCTCACAGGACGTTGAAGTCAAAACCAGCATTTTCCATCTGCTGTTGATGTACTAGGCAAGATTACGCTCAGTAGACGAATCAAATAAAGTGATATATAACACCTGGCATCAGTAAGGCATGAAAAGCAACATCGAAAGACAACCTCAGAGACCTTCACTGTACCATAAGGAAATAGCAGAAAAATGTAATCAACCAAATGGGCAGATCAAAAACAGAAATGGAAAGTTATAAAAAAAGAAAATAAGAGATCAACCAAACAGATGGGCTGAATACTTTGAGAATTTCTGAACAGGCAACTCCCAGAAGATACTCCAGATATCCAGCCTGCAGAAAGGGAGCTGGATATCAACTGCGAGAAGTCATCGAAAGAATAGATTAGTAAAGCAATCAAGCGTCTGAAGGATGTCAACGCTCATTATTCAGATGGCATCTCGACACATCTACTCCACACTTTATTTAGTAGAGTCTGGTAGACTGAAGAAATACCAAAAGTCGGGAGAAAAGAATATCTGGTGAAGCTGCAAAAGAAAGAGGGCCATCAACAGGAGTGTGTAAATTATTGAAAAATATTGTTACTGTAGTATCATGGGTAATTATTAAGATAATATTAATGCGGAGACTAAAGGATTTCATTGGTAATTTTTAAAAAAAAAACCTAAGTGATATACAGACTGAAGTCCGACCAAATTGATCCTGCACTGACCTCAAAGCAACACTGCTTATAATAATAGAACTGAACATACCACTTTATATTGGATTTGTGGACAATCAAAAGCCCCTTGATGGCATTGATATGAAAACTCTTTGTAAATTGGAAAGACATTACGGGATCCCACAGACAATCATTAATGTAATAAACGCAACATATAGAGACATGAGAAGGCGAGTTATCCATGAGGAAAGACTAACAAAAACATTTAAAATAAGAACAGGAGTAAGACAGGGATGCCCTTTTCTCAACTTTCTTACTGACGATAGACAGGATTTCGATGACAAAAAGTACCACGGGAAAAGAAATTTCATGTAGTTCTCTGACAAAGCAGCTCGATTATCAGGAATTCGCTGACGACGTTGCTTTCCTGTCTCACACACGAAATGCAAGATGAACTAAATACATTGGATCGGAGGTCACAACAATCAGGTCTAAATACCCACAGTGGAAGGGCATTGTTAATGAGAATAAATGAAGCACACGACAAGCTGTTATCCTTTTTTGAAACTTTTTCAAGAAGTGGGATCTTACATCTATTAAATCTATTAAGACAGCAATGTAGACACAGATGTATTTAACAGGTTTAGATAATAAAATAAGAATACAAAAAGAGAGAGAAGATGTTATAACCCAAAGCAGTTTGTCGAAGAAAAGGGTATTAGACGTAACACCAAACTAGGAATATTTAACTTTAACAATATTGACTTCAATATTGATTTATGGATGATAAACATGGACAACAACTAAAACAATGACTGATAAACTAGAAACATTCCTTAACTTTGATATCGCTTGCGGATAATAGAAGGAATCAAATGGTATGATAGGGTCACCAATGTGGAGCTCATTCAAAGTACTAAACAAATACTGCAGAATCACGTTATGACGCTAGGTCAGCGTGGCCGAATGGATGCGATCACTATGTCTTAAATATCCGGTGCGCTGCTGCGGAGGTAGGGGGTTCAAACCCTAAACCAGTATGTTCGACTAAAATGTTGACTTCTCGTCTTTGACTTGGACATGTAAATTACAAGTACCCCTAAAGGAGTGGGTATGTTGATAGTGAATAAGATATTCTTCATTTTCTTATATGCAGCTTATGCTTGCCCCATTCCACCAAATGGCGAGAGACACTGGTAATTGGGAAAGCTAATCTACACAAGATTAGGTCCAGTGCTACCAGAAGAGCATGTACGGTTTACGCTTGAGTTCAAAGCTAGCATGCGTAAAAACAAATGTTATGACGCAGCCTCTGAATCTGGATAGGAGATACAATGAGAAGCCTGAAAATAGTACAACTAAAATGTCAATCTTTCTGGAATCCACAGGGCAAACGAAATAGAAAAAGATACAACAGCACAAAGCGAAGAGAATTAGACACAGAAATGAATAACATGGAGAAAACATGGACAGAGCTACATGTCAACAAATGTTGTGGCTTGGAGTAAGTAGGTTGCGCACCTATGTCGCAATGGGGGATAAACAATAAAAGAGTCAGAAGGACAATATCCGTCACTGTTTCCCAAACAGAGTGCTGTTATGTTCGGACGTGCCAATGTTACACACTGACTACATGGCACACATGCACACAATGTATCCTTATACACTATCTACCGCAAGATGAAACATATAATTCCCAACATAATACTAACTACGACAAAGTACAATACATACATTCTCAATATATACACTCATAATCATCATCAAGTGCCATGCCCGCAGGCGTAGGCGTACACGACTCTCCACAGATCTCGGTCTATGGTTTTCTGGATCAACTCCGCCGATGATATACCTCCATGCCACCGTCTCAATCCATCCTGCATAATTTCTCTTGATCTGCCTCTGCCTCTCTTCCCATCGGTCTTTCCAGTTGTCAAGATGTTCTCTAATTCCTCTCTTCTCATCTCATGACCAAAGAAAGCTGTTTGACTCTTTCTTATTGTTGTATATAATGCTCTAGTTTCATTAACCTCTTTCAGGCAATCGTTGTTAGTTACTTTAGCAGTTTAAGGAATTCGTAACATTTGTCTTAGAAACCACATTTCGTTTGCTTCCAAGCTCTTCCTAATTTGTTCATTTATATTCCAAGATTCACAGCCATACAGCAAAACAAGTTATATACAACACTTCAGCACTCTCTTTCTTACATTCATTGATATGAATAAGATATTCTTCATTTTCTTATATGCAGCTTTTGCTTGCTCTTAATCTTTGTTGTACATCTTCCATCTGATGTTATAAATGTCCATAGGTATTTAGAACTAATCACTTGGTGAAGAATGTTCCCTTCTATCTCTACGTCACATTTTGGTGTCACCTTTTTCTTTGATATCACCATAGTTACTGTATTCTTGATTTTCAAGAAGAGTCCTTTCTTTGCACTCTCTGTCACTACAATGCCCAACAATTGTTGTAGATCTTTTACATTATTCGCCATTAATACTAACCACGACAAAATGAAATATATACATTCTCAATATGCACACTACCTAGGATCGGGTGAAATGAATACATTCACAATATACACTCTATCTACCGCAAGGTGAAACATGTACTTTCACAGTATACACGCAAACCCCGTCAAGATATAACATATACATTCTCAATATCATTGAGTTAGCAATGTAGACAAATGTGGTTGAACAGATAAAGATATCAGAATAAAAATACAGAATGCAAGAGGAGCTTTTATAGCACTATATATTTGTTGAAGTAAAAAAAAAAAAAATTAAACTTAGCACGAATCTTAGACTATTTAATCGTAATGTAATTCAGTACTACTGTAATGGGTCAGAAACATGGACAATAAAGAACATGAATACAAATAAACTGTAGAAATTCATTAATCAGTGCCTGTGCAAACAAGAAGGAATAAAATATGAAGAAAAAATCATGGAGGGAACTAGAGACATACCAGTGAACCAAGAGGTGAAGAAACGACACTGGCGCTGAATAGGCCATTCATTGAGATACCCGGGAATAGTATAGCTAGGAAATCAGTACTCTGGAACACACAAGGTAAAATAGAAAGAGAGAAAGACCTAAACACTTATGAAAGATTGGATGATGACCTATGCCCCTATGAGGAATAGATGGCAAAAGAAGGAGAAATAAATCACAATGTGCAAAATTTGCAAAATCAATAAATACACTAAATACAACATGTTGAAAAATATCGCCATCATCAAGTGCCTTGCCAGCTGGCGTATGTGTACACGTCTCGCCACAGACATCAGCCGTTGGTGTTCTGTATCTACTAAATCACAGTTCATTGTCTGCAATCAATGCAGTAGCATCCGCATATTTAATGGTATTGATGTTACGTCCCCCAATGATGATTCCTTTCATATCTTCTTATCTAATCTTCTAAATTTCTACAAACGTTTCTACTGTATAGGAAAAAAAAAAGATCTGGAGACATTACTCGTCCATGTCTAAGGTTGTTCCCATCAATTTGTAGATCTGTAAGCATCTTCGTCGTGTTGACATGTCTTACTCTATCGAAAGCCTTTGTGTAGTCCATAAGGCAAAGATAGGTCTTTGCTTACCTCTGTCGAACGTTCAATTTATGTTATCGGCATGAACACAACATTTACCGTGCCCTTGCCGTACCCACATTGTTCTTTCCCTACTCCAGGTTGTAGTTTCTTCCTAACTCTTTGCATGATGATTCTTGGCAAAATCTTCGTGACTTTTCTCATTATGCTATTTGTTCGATTTTGATCACATTCCAAGGTTCTTGATTTCTTTAGGATTGCTATAGCATTACATAATTCAGGAGGTATATCTCCAATGTCATATATTGTTTTCAGCAGTCTGGTGACCTGGTCTATTCCATGTTCTTCTAAGATATTGATCATTTCTGTTGTGTTTTTGTCTGAAATCTGGGTCTTGCAAGTTCTCAGATGGTTTAGAGCATTATTAACCTCCATCCTCTGAATTTATTTAGCCTTCATTATTATTCCGAATATCACACTGTTCTTATCTTGAATCGTTATAGAGGTCTATCATGTCTGGCCATGCATTTAAAATCTGATCTTTTTCTATTATGATTTTGCTATCTTTGATTTTTAGGCAACCTGTTGATGTGTGTGTCTTTTGTTAGTCATATCATTAATTCTTTTGAGAATTAATTTGCTGTGTTGGTTTCAATTTCCCTGCAATTTTCCTCAAGCCATGCTTCGTTTGCCTGTTTGCACAATTTCCTAATTTTCCCACGAATATCTTAATATTTGTCATGGTTAGTTTTGTTATTTCTTCTTACTACCATGAGTTTTAAGATGTCTTCCATCATAAATTTTTCTCGTCCATTGATCTTCATTTTTGGGATATTTGCTTCTGTAGCCTGGCTGACTGATTTCTTCTATATTTCCCATTGGTCACTGACATCTTGATATATACACACTTATTATCCCACGGTGAAACATATTAATTATATAACATACACATTAACAACCCCAAGGTGACCATACACATACATTGTCGGAATACACATTGAGTCCAATGAGAAAACTCATGCCCTCAACATATATAAATCTATGACAAACGATACAACATATATAAGCCACTCGTCACTGTAACTTGTCAAGGACGACAACGTGCACTAGTAGTTTTCTTGACAACATCAGATATCACCCAGTAGTCAATGTCAAATTCTTTATTGTTCTCATTTAATGTCACATACGTTAAAGGATTACACCAGATGATCATAAGACGGGCGTACACGTACATAAGATAAAGAATCATTGAACATTTTCATTGTTCTTTTCTGTACTTGGTTAGCGCGGTCTGTGAATTAAACAATAGGACCTCGCCGCGATTATAAAAAGCGTAACAGTATAACATCTTGCGATGTTACCGAGTTACAATAATGACACTGTTAGGCAGAATCCACAGATATTATTTGGAGTTGGTGGAATAAAGCAACAAGTTGATGGAGATAACCTAGATATCATCATGCGACCTGTCACCGGGCAAAGGCATGCATGACTCTCCTCATATCTCTGTCCTTGATGTCCCGACTGAACTCTGCTGATTATATTCCTCCCTGCCACCATCTCAGCAGATCTAGAATAATCTCTCTCGTATTGCTTCTGCTTCTTCTCCCACAGTTCGTTCCCATCGTTACATTGTTTTCCAATGTCTCTCTTTGTACCACTTTACCAAAGAATGATGTGTGTATCTTTATATATATATATATATTAAAAACATTTGGTACTTTTGCTTTCTTTCACCCCAAACAAACTTTGCGAGCTATATTTAGAGTCACCAGCTATATTTAGCGCCGACGGTGATCTCCTCTGTGTTCGGGTGGAGTGCGTGTCAGTGCGTTTCAATTGCCCCACACCACAGTGTTGTTTCTTTGGGCTTTGGCAACCGTTTCTGTGTGAGTGTCTGTCTCCCTTCGATCCTCATTTGCATCGGTCCTGCAATCACTTTCCGGTTAGGGTTAGGGTTAGGGTTAGGGGGTAGGGTTGGGGATTAGGGTTAGGGTACACACAACCCCTTTAACCCTAACCCTAATCCCTAACGCTACCCCCTAACCCTAACCCTAACCGGAAAGTGAAAGAATAGCGCACCACCGCCGTATAGAATTGCGCACCGAGCTACGGCGCAACACACGGAAACCCCCTGGATGTTCGGCGCAACACAGGGAACCCCTGGATATGACGTCATACCCTGGGATTCCCTTTTGTTTGGGGTGAAAGAAAGCAAAAGTACCAAACATTTAGTTGCATGTCCTTCACAGGGCGTAGCAGTCAACCCCAGCATTTTGGCTGTTCGTGATTCCTGGACAAATTTTACGCTCAATAGTTCCCCATTGATTTCTGATTCTGAACGACCGGCACCTATACCATTTTTGAAAAATACCAGCACCGCTGTGTTTCGAACCCGGGTATACGGGATTACGAATCATGCCCGTAACCTCTTTGCCAAGGTGACCGGTATATATATATATATATATATATATATATATATATATATATATATATATATATATACATATATATATATATATATATATATATATATATATATATATATAAACCAGTGCTCGACTTACGCTATTGACATACGCGTTGAGTACGCTATGTATACAGTAATGTGAAGTGATGTTATAAAAATATTTAAGTTATATTATATCATAAATGTCTTTTATTATTGTTATAAATGATAATTTTCTATATTAATTTTGTGCCATTTGTATCATCTCTACACCATTTTGTTTCTTATTTTTACATCGTCAGGTTTAAGAAAAACACTGCATTAACTGTACATGTACAACTGGTTTAATATTTATTATTTATTAATAATATTATCAATGGCAGGCTAACGTGGCATCTGGAAGAAAACCGACTCTTAACACCACACCAAGCAGGATTCAGAAAGAACAGATCAACTGAAGATCAAATAACCTATATAGCTCAGGAAATAGAGGATGCCTTCCAAGAGAAAAAGCACACACTAGCGGTCTGGATAGATTTAGAAAAAGCAATTGATAAAGTATGGAAGGAAGGACTGAAAGTAAAACTGCAAAAAATGCATGTTTGTGGGAAAATGTACAAATGGATCAGCCACTACCTTGAGAACAGAACTGCCAGGACAAAAGTACAAGGACAAATCAGCAAAATGATGCTGTTGGAGCAAGGTGTCCCCCAAGGAGGAGTCCTTTCACCAACATTATTCCTAGCATATATAAATGACATCACGGAAAATTTTCCAGCCAGAGTACACACATCCTCCTTTGCAGATGACCTAGCCATATGAACATCTGAAGAATATATTAGTACAGCTAACAGCAGAATACAGCAAGCCCTATTAGCGCTAGAGGAATGGTCAAAATGATGGCTAGTGAAGATAAGTGAGGAGAAAACAACATGCACAGTGTTCTCCCTCTCAAATAAAACTCAGCAACCTAAGCTGGTATTGAATGGAAAAATATTGCGCCATGAAGCAAATCCAAACTATCTAGGAGTCACCTTTGATCGTCGCTTGACATGGAAAACACAGGTTGAGAAAAATCGAACAAGAGCAAGGCAAAGAATGGAAATCATAAAAAAGCTTGCTGGTAAAACGTGGGGAGCAGATGAGAAAGTTCTCAAGAAGTTATATACTGGACGGGTGACGCCAGTACTGGAATATGGCATCGCAGCTTGGGCAACAGCAGCTAAGTCAAACTTTAACAAAATAAGTAGAGTCCAAAATCAAGGAATGCGAATCATAACTGGAAGCCTGAAGACAACGCCTATTAATGAACTAGAAAAGATCACTTGTTTACAACCAATGCAGGATAGAAGAGATAGCAGAGCCCAGCAACAAGCAGAAAAATTTAGAAGATTGACAGACCACCCTATGTATAAAAGGATCAATGGTTTTGGAAAGGGAAGACTGAAGCGTAGCAACTTTGTAGAAACTGCAAAACGAAAGATTAGGGCAGATCCTATACTTAACATATCAACAGTCAAACCCATTTACAATGCACACAAGTTCCCAGCTTGAAGACAGCAGCAACTGCCTGAGATGATAGAAAACATTCCTGGTATTGAGAAAAAGAACACTCAGCATGAAACTGAAAGAAGAGAAATAACCCTAAACTACATAAAAGAACATTACCCAAGCAGCAATTGGACCCATGCATATACAGATGGATCAGCCAAAAATTCAATATAGAATGGAGGAGGAGGAATTCTCCTAAATTTAAAAAATGGAGTTAAAAAAGCACATTCAGTGGCAACTGGAAAATTTTCAAGTAACTTTAAAGCGGAGGTAGAGGCTCTGAAAACTGCAGCAGAAATGCTCTTGATGGAGGAAAATAAAGAGAAGCAAATAGCTATCTTCACAGATGCAAAGTCAGCTGTCTCAATACTGAAGAGCAATAACAGCACAGAACTAACTGACCTAAGAGCAGCACTCCATGGTCTATGCCAGAAATCCAAAAAAGTTGTAATACAGTGGATCCCATCACATTGCAGTATACCTGGAAATGAAAAGGCTGACAGACTAGCAAAAGAGGGCGGACGACTACCACAGCCTGACATAGACATAACCTATAATGAGGCAAAAAGGTTTATAAAAAGCACTTATAGAACCAAATGGGAATCAGAGCATCCAGCCCACCAGAAGGATGATGCATATTACAAACTCGACCGAAGAGAACAAATAGCAATCTTCAGACTCCGCACAGGACATAACAGGCTGAAACACCACTTGTTCAATAAACTAAAGATAGGAGATACCGATGAATGTAATTGTGGAACTGGTAAAATGACAGCAAAACATTTGCTGCAGGAGTGCCCAATATATGCAGAACAGAGAAATATATTTTGGCCCACGCCTGCTTCATTTGAGGACAAGCTCTATGGAGATATCAACAAGCTAAAGTTGACTAAAGCTTACTTTAATTACATTCAGGTTGACATCTAAAGGTGCATGAAGATGTATTTAGACTGCCACACTTCATACCACAGGTATGTCGATTACAAAAGCGTCCCAGAGGCATGAAATGGAATATTGCTTGGATAGCAAATCCATTACGTGGAAAGTCCGAATCAAAAGCTCACTGTGTGGGCTTCATAAAAGGTGGAAAAAGTGTCCTAGTGATACGAAATGGAATATTGCTTGGATAGCAAATCCATTACGTGAAAAGTCCGAATCGAAAGCTCACTGTGTGGGCTTCATAAAAGGTGGAAAAAGTGTCCTAGTGGCACGAAATGGAATATTGCTTGGATAGCAAATCCATTATGTGGAAAGTCTGAATCGAAAGCTCACTGTGTGGATGTCATCTGCAGACTGCATTCTTCTGGTTTACGGAGGAACAGCCTATGGTGAACGGAAGGCCCAATATACGGAAGTGAGGCTAAGCAGCCATGTGCAGGACGTGACGATTCCTTGGGTGAGCCCAGTACCAGATGTGTGATGGCTCTGCAAGTATGGAAGCCTCCTTGGATGGCAGGGAATGCCCATGGTCTGCCCCTGCCTTCTCTTGAGGGTTGACCAGGATGTCTTTGGCTGTTCTATATGGGCCAGCTAGGATGGGGGATAACACCACAACAGTGAAATTCAAACGTCCTAAGAGACCCCCGGGAAGGTTAACCCGGTCAAAAAATGCCCGCAGAAGTCGTATGTGTCGGCCTAACGGCTCAAGAACGCAGCTCTGCTGTAAACAGGCACAACGCAGTCACATCCGAAAAAAAAAAAAATCCGGATGAACGCAGAAGAAGAAGATATTTGCAAAACATACAAAATACAGGTGTGGAAAATACTATAGGAAACATTT
>OY992889.1:49256472-49276472 GCA_963921405.1 Cepaea hortensis | reverse complement strand
TTAATTAATATTACATACAGTGTGTGGCTGCAGCTGGTTTTCTAGTGCCTGCCGCTTCCATCGACGATGAATTCTATTTTTCGTGGCGGACTTTTGTGTTGGCAATCTGACAGCGGCATTGTGCATAAAATACCTGTGCGGGATGTTGGTTTGTCGAGACTCCTGCCTGTTTCATCTTTCACATGAGGCAGTGAGGAGCATTTTGTATGACATTCACTGGCATAGGAACGGAGCATAATGGGACAACCATTTGCCGTGAAGTTGGAACCGAGACTAACTAAATTTTACATACAGTGTATATCAGTATTATGGTCACGATACAAACGTATATAATTTCAGATTATGTGCACCTCGCTTGATTTCAGTATACATTAAACATCATAAATTCAAGTGGTACGAATTGTATAGTTGGTTAACTCTTGCTAAAACTACAACTGCACATTAAACAATAATTCCATAAACGGAAATCGCAAAGAGCCAATGAAATGTTAACTGCATTTCCTACATTTGGCGTCGCAATCAGACCCGGCATACATAGGCTGTTTGTCAGTTGTTTTTTTATTTTATTTTTTTTTAAAAACATTTCTTGGTTTGTCATTGCCTTCTGAAAAGCCGACGCTCATACTGTTGGAAAATTCAACTCAAAGCGATTTATTCCCAAATCGCCTGCCCCTGATTTTGAACTCGGTATATGGATTGTGATATTGCATTTAATACTCCTGAGCCATAGAGCAGTTTTCCTGGTAAAATTGTTTCTCAAAGAAAAGCACCCACTGGTAGAGGAAGATCATTACTTTAGATGGAATCTGGCTAGAGGAAGTACACCTGAACACTTGCATGCTGAAGTCGACCACAATGACATCAGAGGTGCATCAAATTGATTGACTGATTGATTGATCGATTGATTGATTGATTGATTTAGGAATAGAGATCACAGCATTCGGGGCATTCCCATAAGCGCTCCGTCTCCATCCTCAGCAGCCAGCGAATAGTTCCAATACTAATAGTACCAGTAGCAATCTGATTATATGTCTGTCTCGCCTTTCCTCTGAGCGTCGAGCGTCGGCCAGATCCCCTCGTCACTCCTGGCTGTCTCATTCTTGCCAGACCATAGTGATCCATTTGCTCCTCCGAGGTGTACACGTGCTCCCACAAGGCCGCAACCACGTCTGCCTTATCATGCATCAATACTCCACCAAGTTTTGCAGAGCCAGCCAAACTGTCTGCCTGTTCATTCCTAAGCACAACTGCATGCCCCGAAGAAAAGATCCAGACGATGCTTGCCACCCGTGACCTCCGAAGCGAAGCAAGCAACTCTGCCCGAAGCTTGCCTGTCCTCACCTTCAGAGGTGCATCAATAGATGTACCACACTGCCCTCTACCTGGCAACGAAGAAGAAGATGGAGGAAAAAAAGAAAAAAAAGAAAGCAGCCTGTGTCACTTGTCTTACGGTTTGAGTAACCAGAGTGGATCTTGACTTATTTTCAATATTTTTTTTTCCAATGCATATATTCTTCTTCTGCCTGTCTGCCTGCATGTGTGTATGTTTGCGCCTTTGCGCGTATGTGTGTGTGTGTATGACGCATTGGGCGTGAGTGTAATCCTGCTTACCCCTTAACAAACAATGTGCATACTGAAAAGAGTATCCTAAAACCCACTGTTATAATAGCGGTGTTGAAAACACTTTTGCCAAAATCAACAATGGTGACTCCGATAATGTTACCTCTGGGTAAGTTGCCCTCTTGTCGTTTCGTCTGTTTAAAAATAAAAGCAAGTGAGATTGCTGGGCGTCAGAATATAAAAGGAATAGGGGTATTGTTAACCGTGTTTCAAACTCACTATTCGCAGGGTCCATTGAAATACCCAGACGTGTGTTTTGATAAAATGAATTCTGACATTAGCAGTTTACACGTATATTCGGTATTATAATTGTATGTTTATACAGTTGTATTATACATGTAAAGGTAAGACTGTTGTGATTCTATTTTGTTGACATGTATAACTTCCCCACATGTATAAGTAGATAATAGAAATACTTACATGGAATGGAAAAACTTAGATTTAACCACACGTGGATCATCATCATCAAGTGCCTTGCCAGCTGGCGTAGGCATTCATGTCTCTCCATAGATCTCGATCTTCAGTGTTCTGGATAAAGTATGCTGATGACATTCTTCTTTGCCACCGCCTCAGTCCATCCAGCATAATTTCTTTTGGTCTGCTTCTGCCTCTCTTCCCCTTGATCTTTCCAGTTTTCACGATGTTCTCCAAATCCTCTCTTCTCATCACATGACCAAAGAAAGCCTTTTGTCTCATTCTTATTGTTGAATATAATGTTTTAGTTTCACTAGCCTCTTTCAGGGCAGTTGTTGTTAGTTACAGTTGCAGACCTAAGAATTCGCAACATTCATCTCAGGAAACCACATCTCTGTTGCTTCTAAGTTCTTTCTAAAGTGTTAATTTACATTCCAAGATTATCTGCCATACTGCAAATTATGCTCTATATTGCATTTCAACACTTTCTTTCTTATATTCAATCATATTAACTTATTTCATATGATACATTTCATTTTCTGAAGTGCAGACTTTGATTGCCCTATTCTGTTCTTAATCTCTGTTGTGCATCTTCCATCTGAAGTTATAATTTCCCCTAGATATTTAAAATTATCCACTTTGTTAAGAATGTTCCCTTCTGTTTCCATTTCACATTTTGGTATCACGTGTTCTTTGATTTCATCACTGTTACTGTTTTCTTTATATCCAAAGAGAGTACTTTCATTGCACTCTCTGTTACTACAATGTCCAACAATTGTTGTAGATCTATTGCATTTTCCACCATCAATACTGTGTCATCTGCATAGCGTATATTGTTTATATTATAACCTCCGATTAGTATTCCTGACTTCTTATATAGATAGCTCGCGAAAAAGAACCTTTATAGATTTTAAGTGTATATGTGTGAGTACTTGGACCTCTTATAGTTTTCTGAATTAGGGACACATTTGGCAAGAAATGGTGAGGCCACTTAATTTCATGCATTAACATTAAAAGAGAGGATTACAGCCTAGGCCATTCAGGCATACACTGGCGTGTGCTAAATTGTCTTACCGGCGTAGAGTGAATTAGTTATTCAGTAACAATAGCTTATTATATTGCATCTGTATATGTGTGTCTTTACCTGTGTGTCCGTGTGTATGTGTGTCTGTGCCTCTATGTTTGTGTATATGTGTGTGTGTCTGTGTGTGTATGTCTGTGTGTGTTTCTGCCTGCGTCACTGTATGTATGCCTGTATATTTGTGTGAATCTGTGTCTGACTTATGTAGGTAGTTAGGTAGGTAGGTGGGTGGGTAAGTAGGCAGGTAGGTATAAATGAATCATGCATTAATTGGTTTAAAGTTTGCCGAATTATTTCAGTTTCCGAGGCAGATACTGTTTGTGGGTCAGTTTCCTAGGTCACAATTACAAAACACAATAAAAACATGCAGTCGATAAGAGACAATAGTACCTATTATGTGTAAATTGGTATGCGAATTAATGCCTATGTAGCTCCCTGTGTAATCTATGTAATAGAGAAATAATCACTATTATGCAATGCACAATGCAGGGTTGTTATTTTATAATGTTTACAGGGACGCAGAGGTGTTTCCAAGGCACCAGGGCCGGGTTATATACTGGCCAAGAACTATTGACGCGTCCTCGTCGAGCGTCCTGGGCAACAGGTCCCTTCGGGGTCCTGGCTAAAGTCAGTAGGATCGCCGATTCCTCCGAAGTCGGAGAGTGTCTGCCTGTACGGCGAGGAACCACCAGTCTGCACACCAATAAGCCAGACATGGGACAACGGATACTCACGCAAAACTCAGGTCCTGTATGACATCACACTGATGTTGGACAACAGGATGCCTTCATCCGACATACAGGGCTTCGCGTTGGAGCTCAAGCCAACGAACACAAGCAAGCATAATGTTTACATTGTCAAAGCTGTACAGTACTTTTTATTAACTTTAATCATATTTTGGCAGCGTTGATATGTCGCTGTTTGAGACACTGTTAGGTTTTCCAACACGTCCCGAAGCACGATCCCGCTTTGGGTCTGTGGTTCGATAGGGACTTCAGGTTTTGTAGGCTTGGGTGCACGGGTGGTTAGTTGGCCAGTCTTGTCACAAATCTGTTCACAAATAAACACACATAGTATTGTTTGGCGCTCAAAGAAGGAGAAAAGGGAAGTAGAGATTAGAGGGCGCACTAGACAACATAAAATTTGAAATCTATAGTTACCGAACGGGATTCGAACCTTAACTTCCGAATGAGCACGGCGCCTCGCTGCAGGAACAAGTGTACTTCAACGCATGACCAACTAGACACTCCAAAAAAAGTGTCTTCATTAGCCAGGTCTATTATACAGATGAACCTACAACAATGGAATACGGACATAATTTGTATCAAACCATTAAGATAGCACCATAGGTCTCATAATTTTATAATAAACCAGCATAGGTCAAATAACAAACACACAAATACATCGTACCGTAATGCTGTGTCCAGTATATTCACAAACATTTAGAGAAGAGAAATGATTGGTCGGTTCAATTTAGTGCACGTATTACACAGAAAATCAACTGGGGAACCGCTTGAGGTCACCAAGATAGTTCACAAATAAACACACACAGTACTGTTTGGCGCTCATAGAAGAGGAGGAAGTAAGTAGAGATTTGAGGACGCACTGAAAGTGTATGTTGTCTGGTGCGTCCTCTTATCTCTACTCCCTTCTTCTCTTCCTATGAGCACCAAACAATATTTATTTGTGGACTGTCCTAATGGCCTCAAACGGTTCCCCAGTTGATTTTCATGTGTTGACGGATGAAGAGTACAGGCATCGAACATCCACCCGGCTGCGCTCGTGTCATTATCAACGCAACTGGTCATGACTACACTAACTCCCCAGCCATTATGTTGGCTCTGCACAATCAATGGGACAATGATGAACCAACAAACCCGCTATGGGTATATAGTCCTAGGCGCTTTGTAGGCTGAACGCATGGGAGAATTGGTGGCTAGTCTGTCCTTCACTAAGCGAATGACGAACGCAGGGGTCGAACCTACGACCCTTGAACCGCGATCAGAACATTATCAGTGTAATCTCTTACTTGTAACATTAACTCCACCACTAATGAAACAATAATAAAATGTAATATTTTTCTAATTCTGGTAGTTATTCAATATTTTCGTCGATGTTGTATTTCATGTCAAGCAATCCCCTTCTAACAACGGGGGGAAAATACCTGGAGAATCCACAGAGATGGGTATATTTGTGTGGTTCAGACGTTTATTTATTACCTTTGCGGCTGTTGGCACGATGCTCTTTTTCCAACAGAGGTATGTATATGCAATTGTGAGTTTTAGTGTGTCAGTACATTACTAGAGTAAGAAATGTATTTGTCAAAGAAATGTCACACACTTTGAATATTTAGGTTTCATAATTAGCAAAATTGTGGATTGTTTAAACAGAGTGAAGCGTGGTTTTGCTATTATTACAATAGCAGAGATTAAAACTTTCGCAAGGTAATTAAAGTGACATTGTTTTAGAACACGCATTCTTTCTTCAGCAAAATATGATTGTGTGTTATGAACCTTTTTTGCAATCACTAGAAAAGACAATAGACGCTCATGAATGTCGCGGAAATTCTTGGAGGTGACGATCGATGAAAGACTGTCGCGCCATTCGTCTACAGGCGGCCGCCATCCTTTGATGTTGGAGACAGACTGTCCTGATGGGAGTCAGCAAGATCTTTTGTTGTGGGGAAAAGAGTCTCCAGATTACAGACCGGCAAGACATTTGAAGTACCGGAAACAATTCCCCAGATGAAAGCGGGACAGCTGGCCAGTTGTTTACATCGAGTCGAAAAAGGAGATAAAAAATAGCTTCTCGACGCCTAGTCAGATTTGTGACGTCATTCAGACACAGTATTAAAACAATATGGACAAACAACTTTGGCGGGAGTCGACCAAATGTTGTGAGGCAACAAGGACGTGTGTGATGTTCCTGGTTTGATTATGGAGAGAGACTACAGTGTCTTATGATGATTTACATCGGCGGACATTTATCCATTGTGTGATTTAGTAGTCTCGATTTCAAACAGGAATAAATATATGGTATTTAATTAAATAGACCCAAATTAGATGATTCTTAGGAATCGAGTGTAGTAATGTGCGTTGTGAGAGCGTATTATAGGAGCGTCGACAACCGTAGGCTATCGCGGTGCTTAAACTAGCTGGTATGAGATATCAATTAACTCAGTGAGTTAAGAACAATGTAGTGGGATGATATTTAGGGAGATTGAAAGTGGTTGGGGGGGGGGGGATAAAGGAAATGTAAAATGGTAGGATCTTCCAGTAGGGTATCTACTGGGTTTCTGCAGTTTTCCTTTAGTCTTTCCTTGTCTTACCATGACTCAAACCGATGTGTTGAACTCCTCTGCCTTATGCCAGAGTTTAGTTCTCTGTTACATATCTGAGTGCGGCCGTCGGCCTACACTCACCTAATGAAGGTCGGAATCGGGTTGCTCTCACCAGGTGTGTTCTCTCTTCAACAAGTTCCACTATGTTTTCCAAAAAGCTAGCAGAAAAGTCATAGAAGAAGATTATGGCTCGATCACTGAAGGCAGTTTTTACTCAGCGGCTTTTGCACTGGGCCCATAATCCAGAGGGTCTGCAAAGAACCTGGCCTCTGCTGAGCAGGAACCGATGATCATCTAAGATTGATTCCTCAGTGGTAGTTCACATCATAGTAGAGTGAAGATACTTACAATACCACCAGTAACAGGAACAATAGTAGTTATAAAGAGAAGTTGAAAATTAACATTACGTATTGCCAAAACAGATCAACAATAGATCAGATATTTATCTTACGACAAATAGCCGAGAAACATTGGGAATATAAAAGAGATCTCCATAACATTTTTGTGGATTTTAAAAAGGCTTATGATAGTGTCCATAGGAATAGTCTATGGAATGCTATGCAGGAATTTGGAATACCAAGGAAGTTACTCAACATGACCAGACTATGCATGGAAGATACTTATAATATAGTAACTTATAAAGGCAGGAAATCAGACCCCTTCCAAATAACATCTGGCTTGAAACAGGGTGATGCACTATCGCCGCTACTCTTCAATCTGGCTCTAGAGAAAGTTGTAAGGAAGGTAAAGGAGGAATGTGATATTGGAGGAACATCCAAGCTGCTTGGTTATGCAGATGATATAGATATTATAGGGCAAAGTGAACAAAAGACATTGGAAATATTGACTCACTTAAAGGAAAAAGCCCAACAGATGGGGCTGGTTATCAACCAAGATAAGACAGAATATATGGTAATTTCAAGAGACGGAATGGCTAGAAACCCTGGCCACATACAAATAGATAATATGACCATTAAAAGAACGGAAACATACAAATACCTGGGTACAATCTTCAACTGCTCCAACATCATAAGGGAAGAAATACAAACTAGAATCAACTCTGGAAATAAGATATACTATGCACTACAACATCTACTAAATTCAAAGGCGCTATCTCGTAACACCAAAATCACAATATATAAAACACTGATCAGACCAGTTGTGCTGTATGGCTCTGAAACCTGGAGTACAACGAAAGGAGACGAAGCCTTGTTACAAACCTTTGAGAACAAAATTTTAAGACGCATCTTTGGACCCATTAGGGATACACAAAGTGGAGAGTGGAAAAGAAGAAGTAACAAAGACATTTATGATCTGTTTAAGTCCCCGCTAATCACTGGTATCATGAAGGCTAATAGACTACAATGGCTGGGGCATATAGAAAGAATGGAAGATAATAGGGAAACAAAACTCGCTTACACTCAGGAAATAAATGACCGTAGACCCCGAGGTAGACCAAGAAGGCGGTGGAGAGATAATACATGTACAGACCTACAAGCACTTGGAATCAACGACTGGCAAGAGAAGGTCCACCAGAGAGACGAATGGAGACGGATTGTATTTGCAGCAAAGAACCTCAATGGCTCGGAACGCTGAAGAAGAAGAAGAAGATTGCCAAATGGTGAATTCCTGTGATAAATTAACAATTAACATTGTGTTTTGTACAATTGGTGAATTCCTGTGAGAAATTATCAACTAACATTTTGTTTTCAAAGTGACAGTAAACATTATTTTACTGTACAAGGGTTATCAGATCACATAACTTTTAGTGACATATTAGTTACACTGTGTGTGTCAGATTCAGGGTCAGTATTGGACTATGTCCACTATTGGTGACCAGGCATCCGGACTATACAAGAGCCACAGGAGGAAGTCGACACCTGGCCGGAGAGACGCATCATTTGGTGAGGTCCTTCTATACTTGATCTATGGTGCTGTTGTGTGGCCAGTACTGTGAGGAAAGCAGACTTTGCTCCTGAGCTGTTCGGTCTGATTCTGCAGACACACTAGATTATACGACAGACATTCTACACATACATACTTTGCACATACCTGACACTTTTCTTTATTAAATTAATTTGTCATTTTGTTTGAAGCTAGAGTTGTGTAGTATGTTTTGGAAAAGAATGAGAGGGGGCATCGTCCAGTGGTAAGAAGAAGAAAAGAAGAGGAAGAAGAAGAAGAAGAAGAAGAAGAAGAAGAAGAAGAAGAAGAAGAAGAAGAAGAAGAAGAAGAAGACGAAGAAGAAGAAGAAGAAGAAGAAGTAGAGAGAGAGAGAGAGAGAGACAGAGAGAGAGAGAGAGAGAGAGAGAGAGAGAGAGAGAGATCCAAAGACTGATGGGGTTTTGTGGACTGAGATCAAGGAGATCCTCAAGATAATGATATGGAGTTAAAAGAATGTGGTTGTTGATTCCCCCCACCCCAGGGACGACACTTATTACGACAATGAACTTTAATGTAAAAGACAGTTCTGATAATTCGTCTACCAAGAAGAAGACAAATGCTAACTTTCTGTATGAACCGAACAACGAAGAAAATTGGCGCGTGAATACAATGATATCTAGCAAAGTGAAACATGTTGACTATATCACTATATTACACGTCACAATGGCTTGAAAAACATCAATGATGGAAGGCGCGGTTCCTCGAAGAAGAGGCTGTTATCACCAACATAACGAAGACCCTTTACTTGTGTGTGTTATCACCATTATGTGGAATTGGCATCTTCATAACAGCTCGAAGATGGACACAGGGCATTGCAGACACGCATTAATGTGCGTGAAAAAGTAGAACCGGCCAGGGACCGAGAAACTTGTCAGTGAGCCGTGATGGGTGTGACGGTCTGTAAAGGGTCTTCCTCATGATGGTGATAACACACATAAATAAAGGATCTTTCACATGATGGTGATAACACACATAAATAAAGGATCTTTCACATGATGGTGATAACACACATAAATAAAGGATCTTTCACATGATGGTGATAACACACATAAATAAGGGATCTTTCACATGATGGTGATAACACACATAAATAAAGGATCTTTCACATGATGGTGATAACACACATAAATAAAGGCATAAGTCTACCTCGACATACGGCCAGTATTATAAGCTTCCTACAATGGGTCCCAGCAAATTCAAATCAAGATCAGAAAGACTGCAAGAGTCTACCTTGCGTCGTCTGGAAAAAACTACTCGCTATCAGGTACACCACACACAGAGCTAGACCCGTAATCAATCTGTTAATTACATGACAAAGTATTTGGATTCACTAAGCTCAAAAGCCCAGTTCTTTTTCTAATGGATTTAGAAAAAGTCTATGTCTCACATGTACATGCATGTGAACACAAACGTTGTCTTAAATTGTTTTCTGGTGATTTGGCTTAGGTTCTTAATTAATTATGTTTAACCTGTGCATTGCTATTAACAGCTTGCTTCTGACTTCGTGTGTCCCCATTCTTGTTGATATTGGCGCCAAGATATTACAGTTTATAACATTTTCAATTTCTTATACGTTGATTGTGATCTTTCATTAGCATGTAATAAAATCAATAGAAGATATAATTGTTTTGTTTAACTTCAGAAAACAGAATTTGATTTGTTTTTTTATTATCTCTATTGACAGATAGGATCAGCTCTTCTAATCTGTTAGCACTATTTAAGAGGAAGGCGGTGTTATCTGCATATCTAAGATCTGGGATCGGACTGTGGCCAGTTATGAAGAGATGACTGTGAGGTTTTTTGTGGGTTTATAGAGAATTACAGAAGTTCCAATGAGTGAAGCTCTATAAAGTATATCTCTCTATAAAAGATACAGGTTAGTAACAGCAAGTGTTGTCTAGAGGTATTGATATTTATTCTCGCATAACCCTTGTAGAGAAACCATTCAGAATTTTGGCTCACCGAGTACCCCCACTGTGAGAAATTAGACACAAGTTAAGTTCTACACAGAATTATTTATAGATGATTTCTCTTCTAGGCCATATATATATATATAGAGAGATCTTGGCAGTTAGCCACAGTAACCAATGAAAGCAGTTCTCTCATCTTCCAGCTGACTGTGCTCTGATCGCCCACCTCATTTTTGATCTCATTACTTATTTCAAGTGACACAAGACACTTGGACAAATGATCACATTGACAATTGTACCATTGTAGTGAACATAAACAACAATGACTGTATTTTACACTGGTTGAACAAGACAACATGAGAAGATCTTGACAACAGTTGGACAAACATTCACAAAGAATGATCACACCAACAGGTTAGACAAGTCATACATCATGGAAGATACTTGACAACAACCACACAGACTTTCACAATATCTGTAACCAACAGCAACAGTAGAGTAACAGTCACCATGAAGATGCTTGACACCAGTTGGACATTTCTTTCTCAACAATGTACAAGACAATCACAGAGACATGTATCTCAAAAACTGTTCTCTTACAACTAATACTTTATTAATGTCTGATGAGGTCAAGTGAAGACTCAGGCTTCATATTCTGCCAACAATTTACATCTCAAATATGTTTATATGCAAATTATAGTGACATTATCTATGAAAACCCAAACACATCACTCAATATCCCCACAGAAATATCAATCTAAATAAACAATCCTCCTTCACTTCTCTACTCCATAGGTTATCCTACACCACACTTTAGACTTAAATCCTTTCTTCGACTGTTAATGAGGGAAACACAAGATAAGCCATAAATTGGGGCAAGCATAGGGACGTTCTGCTCCACTGGTCTGTTTTATCCTTTTAGCACCTATGATGGTGTTGGACAGCTCAGGTTACAGTTCTCCCCATGATGGTTTTCCAATTCAGGCTATTCCCTGCTGTCACAATCTTGAAAAAAATTTTAAAGCTCTATCTTTTCACTGGTGAGTTCATGAAGTCGACACTTAGGACTGTTCTTTTACTTTTCCAGTAGAGGAAGATCTAAAAAGAAACAATATGTCCTAGCATTCTTCTTTCTGTCTATCACACCTAAATTTGACTGTTCATGAAGTTGACACCTAAGACTGTTCTTTTACTTTTCCAGTGGAGGAAGATCTAAAAAGAAACAATATGTCCCAGCTGTCTTTCTTCACAGTCTATCACTCCTAAGATTTCTGATGGAACTGAATCACCACACCGACTTAACACCAATCCATTTTGTGAATTTGCTCTATTTATTAACTTCTGCTCCTTCAGCTTTCAGCCATTATTAATATTAAGCTGTGATAGGGTCAGCTCCAAGTGCACCTTTAATGTCCACTCTTAGCCAGTAGTGACATGCTGAAAACCAGGTGATCTCTCCTCTTAAGGTTTCTTCTTGAATTTATCTTGAAGATATAGCCTGGAGCTTTTACAAAATTGGAGAGTATCCCTGTTTTAGGCTTTGGATAAAGACTTTTTCTTCAGTGCCATCTGTATAGGCCAGAATTAGTGGATTCAGGCTGAATCTTTGCAACCTGTTGTTCATTTTGGTCTTTTTGGAGTCTGACTTTTCAGCTGGAGTTGAAGCTAGAGCTCAGGACTTCCCCTGGAGTTGTCCTGGTGATTGAAGGGCCTCCCCCATCTTTCTCATTCTCTGTTAATAAACAAAGGCACAACATGTGTTTTACATCTATTGAACCATTGTCACAGTTATACAGTACTATCACAGATTCAGAGAGGAATGGGAGGGGAAAGGGGAGTGTGATATTCGAACACCCGCCTCTCACTGATGATGAAGTGCAATTTTATTTGGGGGTTTGGGGTGATATCCTTTCTCCAGGTTCATCCCCAAAACCGTGAAGTCATAGGCACATACTCCTAATCAGAGGCAGCTTCACACAATTATCTTGTAAATTCCCACAATGAGTAGATCACAGGGACCGGTGTACCATGAGAACAGACAGTGTGATTAAGCACCAAGAAGTAGGCATTGTATGGCAGAAATCATGCACTAGAAATGCTTTCACATGTGGAATACACATAATGAAAGAAAACATGAATTTTCCCTGACAAATAGCATGAGCCTTCCCATGTATTCATCTGACAGACACTGTAGGTTAATTTCCACAGTGCAATGCAGTCCTGCAAACATGGATTTAATAAGTGTTTTTACTTTTACAAATATGAGAAGTTAATTATATAATTATCATCTCATTCACTCAAACATTCTCAGCCATTATAAGGGAGAAATTACATGCAGTATATAGCATCACACATTCTGAAACAACTGCCAAAGGTAACTCTCAAGAGCGATGTACAGTTTGGTTAAGAATGGTCATGATAGGCACTCAACGAATGTTCAGAGCGCACAAAGGTTTTGCCATATGCATTGAGCGTGGTTTACAGTCATAAGCATATGCAAATCATCAAATCAGACAGACAATAGACATGGTAAGAATGTTTCACTGCGGTAGACATGACAGGTTTTGAGCGGCAGTTTTAGAGTCACTGTACCGAAGTCCTGTCTTCTTTTTACATTTTCTCAAGAAAATACTCGGCCATTCGTCTCTCTCTCACTTCATCAGGTTTACACATAACATATTAAATGATTTAGGTACCTGGAGTGCAGATGACCACATCCTAAAGAATGCTTTTGGGCAAATTTTACCACTGCATCTTGAACACGTCCTTACGGGATGGAATCAAGGCTTCGACTGGCGGGCTAATTATGTATTAAGGAGCGTTACCAGCCCAAGGGTTACCCAATCAAATTGAGACCCCACCATTCATCTACCCTCTCTCGATCTAGAATCTACGATTCTATTTTTAGTTAGGGTATCACGACGGCTTACGTTGTTAACTACTGAGTATTGAGAAATGTAAATGGACTGGGATGCGAACGTCTGAAGACATCATGCCACATAGCCTCCCCATAAAACTGTCATGGATACAATGACTGATAGGTCAGGCGTTCACAGTTCCCAGATCCTTTAAGTGGTGTCATCATTTACTCATCTCCCATTACTCCAACAAGAGCTGTGCATATGGAACCAATTGATTCTTTCCCTGAAAAATCTGCTCCAATATTCATCCATCAGTCATGAATTTGGTGGCATCTGCAAAGACCATGAAGTTAGTCCTGCATGAAGTTCCATTTAGTCACTGGAAGTATGAAGAGTTATGACCACACTTATCAGTGAACTGCTCTCCAACTCATTTCTGACAATGCTCCACAGTCAATCTCCATGCTATTTTTCCTGTCCATGATGAATGATCTCTCAGAGTCACACACTTTCAAAGCATGAGTACCATTGAGATTCATTATGAGAAGTAATGGCTTTGCAATTAAACCAACTTCTGTATGTCTGATGAGAGTGGTATAATTCCATATGTCTCTCACTCATTTATCTTTATCAGAACTTCATTCTTCCCTTCGCCTCTGGAGAATGATAATCCTGTGAGAGTGTATTTAACTGAACACTTTCTCCAACAGTAATCTTGGTATTTGGAACTGGGTTAAAATTTTTGATCATCACCGGAGCAAAAACAATCACTTCCGGGTGAACTGTATAGCAGCCGCTGCAGAACTTAAGACTAAAATCTACTAAGTGCAGATTTGGTTAGCGTTGGACACAGGGTCTACCTTTCCAATAAGCCTCTTGTGTTTGCAGATAGTAACAATTTCCCATTATATTTCCTTGACTTATTTATGTAGTCTTACCATAGATTTAGAGGTGCACTTATCGGCTGAGATTTCCTCATTCCGTTAGGCCTCTATTTTGATTTGTTGTGAGAAGTGACAGCATTTTCTCTCCTTAGTTGCTCTATAGTTACAATAGTGCAATCCCACTCGACTTGTCGTGGATTGGCCACTCAGCGTCCATCATGTGTAAGCTGTTTCTAACGTAGCAACTGATTTGGTAGATGCAGTTATACTAACATCCACTAAGCTAGAATCCCAGGTGGAATTTCCAACTTGTTTTCTTCAGCCATGCTTTAGCTAAGTGCTTTTGAGTGACTGGGAAGTATCCGTTCTTTCTCTCCCACATGAGCAAAACGTTTACTATTGGCGAATAAGGCGTTTCTTCTCAGCCATAGAGAAGTCCGTCATTATCACAGCTACCTTTGAAGGTGTGTGATTATGTGGGTTAGCTTCTTAGTTACCAATATTGACTGGAACTTTGGAAGCCAATTTTACTGACTTTGAGGATAGGACTGGCCAGGTCTTGTGAATATACCTCGCATCTCAGTAATAATATAAGATTCCCCTGCGGAATGCATGGTTCTTATTATATAAAGAGTCGACTGCTGGAGTGCAGGGATCTTTATCTTGAAAGGAGTCAGCTGTTTGAACTGATCTTTCGTTGTGTATAGAGAGTCAACTGCTGGAGTTGCAGTGATCTCTCTACCATATAAGAGTTAACTGTTTAAGAACAGTAATCCTTATTAGTCCATTCCATCACAGACTTTGCTCTTAATAGAACTGAGCTACATTCCTACCATTTTCCCAGGCAGAAATATCTTCCCATTGAGAATGAAAAAGGAGAAGGACATCAGTTTTTCCAACTTTGTCCTTCCTTTAATCTCCACCATTTTGCAGGCAGAAATGCTTTCTCAACTGAGGATGAATTGACGGCCGACGTCGGAGACGGATCCTGTTTTATCTCTTCATGAAATTTTTCAGGTTGTCCACGTTATGCTCCTAGTCGTATGATACGCCAATGACATCAGGTTGGTTATCCATCGTTTCCTGGACACATACTTTTGCGTACGCTCTCCACTTCCATATGAATGGCTAGGGGTCCAGTTATTTTGATGGCCTTCCTGGAGATTCAATGAGTTCACTCCTAGTGACTTGGATCCTAGTACACCAGAGATCACACCATCGAACAATAGACTAATGTCTTATAGACACCAGACTGTGGTCGGGTCATGAGTGACTGACCATGACATCAGGTAGAATCCTCCCTTCATCTCGTCCATTACGTATCAAGTACGTTTAAGAATACCACTAAATCAGGAATGGCAAGAGACTGAGTTGATAAGGATGTTTCTCCTGGAGATTTCAATCGTGCTCACTTTCTCAGCAGCTTGATCAGGGCTACCGACAAGATTACACAACTGAAGAATAAACCCAACGTCGAATCGACACTGGACAATAGCCGGTACGAATACTGACTATACTGAGAGAGATGGTTAGTGAGGTGTCTTAATGGTTGCCCAATTTTTCCATCAGGGTTCACACTCTCTGCTCTCAGTGTTGCCAACATGTTATGGGGACTGAGGAACTGAGTACCCACTATATGATGTGATGCAGTGATATTAAAATGTAAATACACTAATTCCCCTTTCTCCCATGCTAGCCAATAAGTTAGAAAATGGAGTAGGCCCCCTATTTATTCCCTGGATAAAGTGTCTTAATTTATCTCAAGAAAAATCAAATTTATCCTGAAATTAGCTGTCTATGTTATTTAAAAATAATTTGTGTCTTCTGGTTCTCAGGTACCTTTGATACTCATAGTGAACACATTATGCACAAAATTACATAACATTATTGACAGTCTATTACATCAGCCCATCTTGAACCACAACATTATCATGGGTATATCAAACATGTTGACCCATAAGATAATTAACATTTTTGTTCAACTACATTGTACAATGTGACATTTGTGAACAGTGATACATGCAATATTACCACCATTGATGAAACAACCACCACCCGAGATTTACTTGTGGGTTTAAACATCTGGACTTTTTGTCCACATTTATGTGACGAGATCCATTAACCACATCATAAAACTCTAAGCAATAGGTTTAATTTTGCGAGAGGTTACTCCCTGATTCTAATACAAACATAGATATTCCCCCACAGGAGTCCCAGACAAGGTATACCCATAGTTTACATCCCGAGTCGTCAGACCTCGTTATGTGAATCCCATAAAAGGTATTCCCAGGGTTCAATTAGTGCATAGAGCACTCAATATGTGATTACCTTGAGGGGTGTTCCCAGAGTTCTAATTGCCTATATTAGTCCACAATATGTGATCCCCTTTTGCAGGTTATTCCCAGGGTCTAGTCGCGGATACAGGTCCACAACATGTGATCTCCTTTAGGGGTGTTCCCGGGGTTCAATCGCGGATATGAGGCCCCAACATGTGATCACCTTTAGGGGTGTTCCCGGGGTTCAATCGCGGATACGAGCCTCCAACATGTGAGGTTTTCTGTGGGTTTATAGAGAATTACAGAAGTTCCAATGAGTGAAGCTCTATAAAGTATATCTCTCTATAAAAGATACAGGTTAGTAACAGCAAGTGTTGTCTAGAGGTATTGATATTTATTCTCGCATAACCCTTGTAGAGAAACCATTCAGAATTTTGGCTCACCGAGTACCCCCACTGTGAGAAATTAGACACAAGTTAAGTTCTACACAGAATTATTTATAGATGATTTCTCTTCTAGGCCATATATATATAGAGAGAGATCTTGGCAGTTAGCCACAGTAACCAATGAAAGCAGTTCTCTCATCTTCCAGCTGACTGTGCTCTGATCGCCCACCTCATTTTTGATCTCATTACTTATTTCAAGTGACACAAGACACTTGGACAAATGATCACATTGACAATTGTACCATTGTAGTGAACATAAACAACAATGACGGTATTTTACACTGGTTGAACAAGACAACATGAGAAGATCTTGACAACAGTTGGACAAACATTCACAAAGAATGATCACACCAACAGGTTAGACAAGTCATACATCATGGAAGATACTTGACAACAACCACACAGACTTTCACAATATCTGTAACCAACAGCAACAGTAGAGTAACAGTCACCATGAAGATGCTTGACACCAGTTGGACATTTCTTTCTCAACAATGTACAAGACAATCACAGAGACATGTATCTCAAAAAACTGTTCTCTTACAACTAATACTTTATTAATGTCTGATGAGGTCAAGTGAAGACTCAGGCTTCATATTCTGCCAACAATTTACATCTCAAATATGTTTATATGCAAATTATAGTGACATTATCTATGAAAACCCAAACACATCACTCAATATCCCCACAGAAACATCAATCTAAATAAACCCTCCTCCTTCACTTCTCTACTCCATAGGTTATCCTACACCACACTTTAGACTTAAATCCTTTCTTCGACTGTTAATGAGGGAAACACAAGATAAGCCATAAATTGGGGCAAGCATAGGGACGTTCTGCTCCACTGGTCTGTTTTATCCTTTTAGCACCTATGATGGTGTTGGACAGCTCAGGTTACAGTTCTCCCCATGATGGTTTTCCAATTCAGGCTATTCCCTGCTGTCACAATCTTGAAAAAAATTTTAAAGCTCTATCTTTTCACTGGTGAGTTCATGAAGTCGACACTTAGGACTGTTCTTTTACTTTTCCAGTAGAGGAAGATCTAAAAAGAAACAATATGTCCTAGCATTCTTCTTTCTGTCTATCACACCTAAATTTGACTGTTCATGAAGTTGACACCTAAGACTGTTCTTTTACTTTTCCAGTGGAGGAAGATCTAAAAAGAAACAATATGTCCCAGCTGTCTTTCTTCACAGTCTATCACTCCTAAGATTTCTGATGGAACTGAATCACCACACCGACTTAACACCAATCCATTTTGTGAATTTGCTCTATTTATTAACTTCTGCTCCTTCAGCTTTCAGCCATTATTAATATTAAGCTGTGATAGGGTCAGCTCCAAGTGCACCTTTAATGTCCACTCTTAGCCAGTAGTGACATGCTGAAAACCAGGTGATCTCTCCTCTTAAGGTTTCTTCTTGAATTTATCTTGAAGATATAGCCTGGAGCTTTTACAAAATTGGAGAGTATCCCTGTTTTAGGCTTTGGATAAAGACTTTTTCTTCAGTGCCATCTGTATAGGCCAGAATTAGTGGATTCAGGCTGAATCTTTGCAACCTGTTGTTCATTTTGGTCTTTTTGGAGTCTGACTTTTCAGCTGGAGTTGAAGCTAGAGCTCAGGACTTCCCCTGGAGTTGTCCTGGTGATTGAAGGGCCTCCCCCATCTTTCTCATTCTCTGTTAATAAACAAAGGCACAACATGTGTTTTACATCTATTGAACCATTGTCACAGTTATACAGTACTATCACAGATTCAGAGAGGAATGGGAGGGGAAAGGGGAGTGTGATATTCGAACACCCGCCTCTCACTGATGATGAAGTGCAATTTTATTTGGGGGTTTGGGGTGATATCCTTTCTCCAGGTTCATCCCCAAAACCGTGAAGTCATAGGCACATACTCCTAATCAGAGGCAGCTTCACACAATTATCTTGTAAATTCCCACAATGAGTAGATCACAGGGACCGGTGTACCATGAGAACAGACAGTGTGATTAAGCACCAAGAAGTAGGCATTGTATGGCAGAAATCATGCACTAGAAATGCTTTCACATGTGGAATACACATAATGAAAGAAAACATGAATTTTCCCTGACAAATAGCATGAGCCTTCCCATGTATTCATCTGACAGACACTGTAGGTTAATTTCCACAGTGCAATGCAGTCCTGCAAACATGGATTTAATAAGTGTTTTTACTTTTACAAATATGAGAAGTTAATTATATAATTATCATCTCATTCACTCAAACATTCTCAGCCATTATAAGGGAGAAATTACATGCAGTATATAGCATCACACATTCTGAAACAACTGCCAAAGGTAACTCTCAAGAGCGATGTACAGTTTGGTTAAGAATGGTCATGATAGGCACTCAACGAATGTTCAGAGCGCACAAAGGTTTTGCCATATGCATTGAGCGTGGTTTACAGTCATAAGCATATGCAAATCATCAAATCAGACAGACAATAGACATGGTAAGAATGTTTCACTGCGGTAGACATGATAGGTTTTGAGCGGCAGTTTTAGAGTCACTGTACCGAAGTCCTGTCTTCTTTTTACATTTTCTCAAGAAAATACTCGGCCATTCGTCTCTCTCTCACTTCATCAGGTTTACACATAACATATTAAATGATTTAGGTACCTGGAGTGCAGATGACCACATCCTAAAGAATGCTTTTGGGCAAATTTTACCACTGCATCTTGAACACGTCCTTACGGGATGGAATCAAGGCTTCGACTGGCGGGCTAATTATGTATTAAGGAGCGTTACCAGCCCAAGGGTTACCCAATCAAATTGAGACCCCACCATTCATCTACCCTCTCTCGATCTAGAATCTACGATTCTATTTTTAGTTAGGGTATCACGACGGCTTACGTGGTTAACTACTGAGTATTGAGAAATGTAAATGGACTGGGATGCGAACGTCTGAAGACATCATGCCACAATGACATATGTCTGTGTACTCATCAGCATTTATGCTTCTTATATCTTTTTCTGAATGTATGTTTGATAGGTATTGGACAGTGAATACCGCCTTCTCTTACTCATGTTTGCACCTCACACAAGTGTGATATTTTCAACAGCATCTGATGCTGAACAAGTCGTAAGCCTTCCTGTAGTTTACTGAAACAAATGCACAGATTTACATTGCATTTTCCATATTTCTCAAACATGTGGACTGCGCTTTGCCCTGCATCCAGCAGGGTTAGGATCGGCTAGCCTCT
>OY992889.1:49242905-49251272 GCA_963921405.1 Cepaea hortensis | reverse complement strand
ACAACATTTCGACAACCGCATCTTCAATCTTCTCAGTCCTCCAATCACGGCGATGTCGATAGATGATGTATTTGTCATTGTAAAAATTTCACGCACTTCGAACTCTTCAAATAGACTCATATTTGAAAGTCATTATATAAACATTCAGGATGTGTCCATCCACCTGCAATCAATACTATTATTGACGCCACTGTTTAACTCAATAACGCGCTTCCGCATCATTTTTATGACGTTCCCATTTCTAACTATACCCTTCTTGGTTGGAGTGTGCACAAAGTTTGCTTCATATTTCTTTATTTTGGCTTCTAAACACTTAAACCGTTGCACACCTGTCCTGTGCATGAAAATTGCCTACTCGTCTCTTATCATTCCTGATTTATAGTTCATATATTTATGCGTTATAAAAAACTGTCAACTGTCAGTTTTTTATATGCAATATAATCATCAACATGTGTTACGCCGATAGGCGTGGGTGGTCATGTTTCGCTTACGATCACCAGAGTCGTGGATCAACTTTATATTCTTGTCTCGACCATACCACGTGATTTACTTGTCTGCATTCCCCTCGTTTTTTCCCCTCAACTTGCAAGTTGTCACCAAGTTGTCTACTTTATTTGTTCTCACACCCTGCCCAAAAAATATCGACGTCTAATTTATCTAATTAGTTTACGGTTTCCATTTGCATCTTGTAGGACTTGCTTTTTCTGTCTGTTTATGGTATTATTTGCATGTTTCTCAGAAACCACATTTTCACCGCAATTATATGTTGTTCAGCCTTTTTTGCTCATTATCCACGTTTCACATTAACACAAAAGGACAGGTTCTTTGTCTCGTTACAATTGACATTTATTTTATTGGTCAGTATGTTTCCACTTAGCAAAAGGCTATCTTCACCATAGTGATTCTCGTTCTAATCTCTTCAAGGCCTCTCCCATCGGATGTTATGACTGCTCCGAGATAGTTGTACCGACTCACTTGTTTAAGAATATTCTCTTTTACCTGCATTTAACATTGTGCTGTTTCTTACCAAAATCTCTGCCTTCTAATTCTATGCCTAATTCACTGTGCAACATACAATCATCAATTAAATGCTGCAGATGGTGTTCATTTTCTGCAATGAATACTGTATCAATCGCATATCTGTTATTGATGTTATATCCCCCGAGGCTGATTACTCTCATATCTGCTAACTTTCTACAAATATTTTCACTGTATAAGGAAAACTAGCTGACCCGGCCCGGCTTCGCCCATACCCTGGTGGGGAGCATCTCATTTAATTCATATAAGTAGTCATATAAGTTCTCATTCCCGTTACCGACAATCTGTCTGTCTGTCTGTCTGTCTGTCTGTCTGTCTGTCTGTCTGTCTGTCTGTCTGTCTGTCTGTCTGACCCGGCCCGGCTTCGCCCAGACCCTGATGGGGAGCATCTCATTTAATTCATATAAGTAGTCATATAAGTTCCCGTTCCCGACTGTCTGTCTGTCTGTCTGTCTGTCTGTCTGTCTGTCTGTCTGTCTGTCTGTCTATCTATCTGTCTGTCTGTCTGTCTGACCCGGCCCAGCCCATGGTGGAGAGCATCTCATTTAAATCATATAAGTAGTCATATAAGATCCCGTTCCCGACTATCTGTCTGTCTGTCTTGGGTAAATGGAGGAGGGAGGAGGAAGAGGGGAGGTGGAGGAGGGAAGAGGAGGGAGGAGGAGGGAGGAGGAGACAGGAGACAGGAGGAATAGGGATGAATAGGAGGGAGGAGGAGAGATTAGGAAGAGGAGGGAGGAGTAGGGTGGAGGAGGAGGGGGAGGAGAAGGGAGGAGGAAGAGGGAGAAGGAGGGAGGAGGAAAACGCAGGAGGAGGAGGGAGGAGGAGGAGGAGAGGGAGGAGGAAGGAGAGGGAGGAGGAGGGAGAGGGAGGAGGAGGGAGGAGGAGGAGAGAGTAGGAGGAGGGAGCAGGAAGAGGGAGGAAGAGGGAGGAGGAAGAGGGAGAAGGAGGGAGGAGGGAATAGAAGGAGAAGGAGGGAGGAGGAAGAGGGAGGAGGAGGGAGAAGGAGGGAGGAGGATAACGCAGGAGGAGGAGGAGAGGGAGGAGGAGGGAAAGGGAGGAGGAGGGAGGAGGAGGAGAGAGTGGGAGGAGGGAGGAGGCGGAAGGAGAAGGAAGAGGGAGGAGGAAGAGGGAGGAGAAGGAGGGAAGAGGATGAGGGGGAGGAGGAGGAAGAGGGAGGAGGAGGAATGTGAAGGGAGGATGAGGGAGGAGGTAGAGGGAGTAGGAGGAGTAAGGAGGAGAGAGGAGGAGGAGAGAGGAGGAGGAGGGATGAGGAGGAGGGAGGAGGAGGAAGAGGGAGGAGGATGAATGTGAAGGGAGGAGGAGGGAGGAGGTAGAAGGAGGAGGAGGAGGGAGGAGGAGAATGGAGGAGGAGGGATGAGGAGGAGAGGGAGGAGGAAGGAGGAGGGGGAGGAGGTGGAGGAGGAGGGAGGAAGAAGGAGGAGGGAGGAGGAGGGATGAGGGGGAGGAGGGAGGGGGAGGAGGGAGGGGGAGGAGGGGGAGGAGGAGAAGGGAGGAGAAGGGAGGAGGAGGGCGAAGGAGGAAGGAAGAAGAGGGCGAGGAGGTAGGAGGAGGGAGGAGGAGGAGGAAGAGGAAGGAGGAGGGAGGAGGAAGAGAGTGGAGGAGGGAGGAGGAGGGAGGAAGAGATAGGCGAAGAGAGGAGGAGGGAGGAGGAGGAGGAGTAGGGAGGAATAGGAGGGAGGAGGAGGAGGGATTAAGAGATGGAGGGGGGAAAGGGGAGAAGGAGGAGGGAGGAGGAGGAGAAGGAGGAGGAAGAGGGAGGAGGAGGAGGAGGAGGGAGGAGGAAGGAGGAGGAGGGAGGAGAAGGGAGGAGGGTGAAGGAGGAAGAGGAGGAGGGAGGAGGGTGAAGGAGGAGGAGGAGGAAAGAGGGAGGGGGGAGGAGGAGGGAGAAGGGAGGAGGAGAACGCACGTGGGGGAGGAGGAGGAGGAGGAGGGGAGGGAGGAGGAGGAGGGAGGAGGTGGAGGGAGAAGGAGGAGGGAGGAAGAGGTAGAAGGAGGAGGGAGAAGGAGGAGGGGGAGGAGGAGGAGGAATGATGAGGAGGGAGGAGGAGGAAGAGGGATGTGGAGGAAGGAGGAGGAGGGAGGTAGAGGGAGGAGGTAGAGGGAGGAAAAGGGAGGAGGGAGGAGGAGAGAGGAGGAGGCGGCGGGAGGAGGAGAAGGGAGTAGGAGGGATGAGGAGAAGGGGAGAGGGAGAAGGAAGAGGGAGAAGGAGAAGGGAGGAGGGAGAGGGAGGAGGGGGAGGAGGTAGAGGGAGGAGGTAGAGGGAGGAGGAGGGAGGAGGCGGAGGGAGTAGGAGGGAGGAGGATGGAGGAGAAGGGGAGAGGAAGAGGGAGAAGTAAGAGGGAGAAGGAGGAGGGAGGAGGGAGAGGGAGGAGGGGGAGGAGGTAGAGGGAGGAGGAAGTGGAGGAGGGTGGAGGGAGGAGGTAGAGGGAGGAGGAGGGGAGGAGGTAGAGGCAGGAGGAGAAGAGAGGAGGAGGGAGTTCGCCATTCCGAATTCATACTCGTCTAGGTTCTGTGATTTCGGTCCTTCCATTGATTGTTCTTCCCTTCTACACGACTGTAGATAACTTCCTTACACATAAAAAGATGAATTGTTATTGATATTGCCGTGGCATGGAGGCATATATATCAGCAGCAGAGTTGAACGCCTACGCCAGCCGGCACGGCACTTGATGATGATGATGATCGCCGTGTGACGATTCTGTGTAGTCACGTCATTTTCTTCCCTTTCCCTAGCGTTTTGGTTCGGGGATTCTTTCATCATCATCATCATATATTTACGTACGTATTTTGGGAATGGGAGGAGGGAGGAGGAGGAAGAAGAAAAAAAAATACGACAGTTGGCAGCTCTGGAATGAAAGGAAGGCGTGTAGAAAATTTCATCTCAATCGGATGGGCCGTTAGCGAAAAAATAAAGGACATACATATTTACATACATATTTACATACATACACTTTGTTTTATATATATAGATAAGATCTGGAGACATTACACATCCCTGTCGCATACCAATCTTAATAGGCTGATATTGACCTACTTCATTATCAGTCTTTATGACAGCTTGTTGTTTCCAACATATGCGTTTTTTTTTTTCAATTCTAAGCACTTTCCCCGTCAGTTTCTAGACTTGCAAGAATCTTCATCATGCTGAAATGTCTTACTTTGTCGAAAGCCTTTGTGTAGTCAATGAGGTAAAGATGTATGTCTTTGACTACTTCTATTGAACGTTCAAATAATGTTCTCAGAAAATACGCAGAATCTACAATAATATTTTCTACAATAGTTCTCTTTGTGCCGTTCCCAAACATGTAATTAAAACCGAAACGTCGGATTTGTGTGATGTGGTTTACTTATTCATTACATAATTCGATAACGTTATTATTTATTGTTTGTTATGCTATACATTTGTCTCTGCGTATAGTCTTTCTGAATGATCGATACGTACCTATAAGTATTAGTTTCATCTGACATGTAGAAATTCGTTTCATTTGGGATTTGAACATATAACCACAGCGGCGTGGTACGTTAGTGTGCTGCCAGTATGCTGACGCGGATTCCTGGCTCTTGCAGTACTGACATGATAAAGAGAGCAACATTGCTGTGTGGTCTCAGCATTGATGACCTTGGACGAAGTTTGAATACGAAAGACGCATATTTTAGTGTTGAAAAATAAACAAAGCTGACATAAGTGTTTCACTTAATCTGTGACAGAAACATTTCGTCCAACACACAGGGGGAGGAGCTCGAGACTGCACTTGAAACCATTGACCTGGTTTGTATCAACAGTGTTTGTGTCACCAGGACAGCAAGCCGTCCAGGCGATGAGGACAGTGCTATCGATCTGGCGCTGGTTTCACCTTCACTCACTACAGTGTGTAGATGGGGTGTCTTAGGACACCACGGCAGCGACCACCACCCTTGCAGCATATTGGTGGAGAAAGGCACAACCAGGCAGCACAAGCTAAAGGTAAAGACTTTCCAGTATGACATTACAGGGCAAGATGTGGTGAGTAAAATAAGACGAGACAAGCGCAGAAAGTTTCAGGGCAGGAAAAAAAAGCTGGGAGCAGCCACCTTGGTGGAATTTCGAGGTGAAGAAGGCTTGAGTGGATAAGCGTAGTGCTGTAAGGAGATGGCAAAATGTCAAGATAAACAAAGCTGGCCATCCTAGTCCCTGCATGCACTTAGAAAGAGAGATGCACACAAAAGTCAGCTATTTAAAAAAACTGGTCAAGGTGGTTAAAAGCGAAAAATGGGCAGAGGTGTGTCAAAGAGTAAGCACAGACAAGTCACTGAAATTGTTCTGGCGACTACATAAAAGCATGAGTGGTGTAGTCAAGAATAAGAGCATTTCTGACTTCCAAGGTGCTGACCTCATCTGGCAGAGGACTGACGAGGACAAAGGCAAAGCCCTCTTTGAACGCTATCTAGAGCAGAGCAACCAGACAGACATGGGAGGCCGAAATCTGGCCAAGGAGGTCACCTCAGACAGGTGCAAGGCTCAGAACACTTCGGATGAAGACACAGTGACAGTGAAAGAAATCAAGGCTGTGCTTCGACGATCAAAAAACAGCGCTCCAGGGCCTGATGGCATAAGATACGACGACATAAATAGGTGTACCGACAACGAGCTAGAGAAACTAGCAGACATGTACAACAACAGTAAATAGGGAGTGCTAGCATCAAGGAGGAGTGATTACACAGCTATTTGATTCCCTTGCCGAAGCCTGACAAAGACCACACAAAAATTCAGTGATATCGAATTATAACCATGCAGAATACAATAGGCAAGCTGCTGGAGAAGATAATTGCCAGAAAAATATCAAGCCAGCTAGAGAGGCAAGGTGTTTTCCCACCTACCCTGGGTGGGTACCGTCTAAAAAGAGAAACCTGGACCAATGCAGCAGTTTTTGCCCATGATGTCTATGAAGGTTTCCACTCAGGTATTGAAACCTTTGATGCAGCGATTGATCTTGAGGACGCGTACAACAGAGTACCATTGGATTTTTTAATGCGTCAGCTTCTTGAACTAAAAGTAAGTCCATTCCTCCTTAGTTGGATCGCTGCAGCCCTCTTCTAACGGAAAGTAGTTTTTAGGTGTGGCAGTTGGACTTCGGAACCAACAACAATATATCCTGGCCTACCACAGGGATCACCATTATCTCCGGTACTGTTTAACGCCTACACAGTGAGAATCACCAGTTAGCAGATCACTGGACCTGGCAGGACATTGTCATATGCCGATGTTTTAGTGTATCGTCAGGGTAAGGATAGAGAGCAGGTTGCTGTGGAACTACAAACCGAACTCAATCGCATAAGTACTTGGTGTGATGAAGCTGGGGCAATGGCCAACCCAACAAAGGCAACAGTGAATTGGTTCTCGTTGAATAATCATATTGTCAACTCTACAACACCAACTGTAAAGCTGTATTCAGAGACGGTGGACAGAACGCAGGCAATGAATTACCTGGGGATACGGTTTGATCGAAGCCTTGCTTATAATGAGCACATAGACCAGGTGATAACAAAGGCCAATCGGGGTTTGGCTGCGATGCGGGTGATGGCGGCAGCAAACTGTGAACAGCGCCATCTATTTCTTCTGTACGAGGGGCTGGTCATGTCTGTTTTTGAGTATACATTGGCAATCCTGACTCTCAGCCATAAGCAGATAGAAAGGATGGAAGGGATATAGAATGAAGCTATGCGCATTAATCTTGGATATACAAGAGATACAGCATGCATGGCGATGCGCTACCTTCTTGATTTTCCAACCATTGAAGAGAGAATACAAGGTTGCAGGGCACGCGCCTACCTCAGAGTTAACGCAAACATACATCATCCACTGCATAGTGAAATTATGAAGGCGAAGGGCAGCAGGTTAAAAAGAAGACGGTCGTGGATGGGTCAAGCCGAAGATATTCTTCGACAGGTGTGTTCACTTGAGGACTTAGAACCTAGCGAGGAGTTGGTACAAGTGCCAACAGATTTCTGCACATCCTTTTCAGTTTGCATCCAACTAGATAGAAAATGCAGACAAGAAAATCTGACTGCTCTGGAGGCTGAAGTACAAGCGTTGATTTTCGAGAATTCGCTAGACGGTGATGCTGTCATCTACACAGATGGGTCGGTCGTCCGACATGTGAGAAGCTCATGGGCCTTTACGGCTCGGGCGGGAGGGAGAGTTGTGAAGGAGGACTCTGGTGCTTTCACTGAAACCGCAAGTAGCTTGACAATGGAAGTCATGGCAGTAAGTAAAGCAATAACATGATTCGAGACACAGACATTCACTAGGGCATGTTTCCTTAGCGACTCAATGAACATGATCAAGAGGATAGAGGAGGTGTCGATCTGAAGAGAATGGTTGCTGCCTCTGGAGCGGTCTCGGCTGGCAAAGATTAGTTTCATCTTCGTGCCAAGGCATGCGGGAGTACAAGGAAATGAGCGGGCTGACAAGCTCGCAGGTGAGGCCAAGGTGGAGGGCGGACGCGCCATGGACCAGGCTGACATTCTGAATGCTCTACGAGAAGTAAGACTTCTGCGTGAACCAAGTGATGACTGTGAATCTACTACCATGGCCAGACTGCGAGAACAGCAAATTAAAAGAGGGGTGGCCAAATAAGAACACTACATAGGAAGCCAAAGAAGGTTGATAAACCAACACAGAACTGATGTCGTTAGCCGCTACACGCTGCGGGATTTGCTGAGGAGGGGATCCGAGCACTTATGGACTGAATGGTTCGATGTGCAATGAGGATGATCTGTCGACTAACTAACTAGTTATCTATGACAGTATCTGTGACTTTTCTGTGACTTTATCTGTGACTTATATCTTATTTCAACTGTGACTTTATCTGTGACTTTATCTTGTATTTCATCTCAAGCTACATCGCGTACTTTATCTCTGACTTCATCTTCGATTTTATCTGCGATTTTAACTCTGACTTCGTTGATTTTATCTTTTATTTTATCTGTTATTTTATCTGTGACTTTATCTGTGACTTTATCTATGACTTTATCTGTGACTTTATCACTGACGTCATCTACTTTATCTGTGAGTCTATCTCTGACTTTATCTATGAGCTCATTCGTTGACTTCGTCTTTGAATTTATCTGTGACCTCATCACTGACGTAACCCCTGACTTTATCTCTAACTTCATCTCTATCTTAACTCTGACTTCATCGTACTGTGGTAAATGAATTTATGTGTCCGTATCACCCATGTATATATTTTACAAGCTAAACATATGTTTATATTTAATAAGTCCTTCTTCTGCGTTCCTCTTTGGACGGTAGTGCGTCAACCTCAG
>OY992889.1:49195405-49237905 GCA_963921405.1 Cepaea hortensis | reverse complement strand
TCAACAATGAGAGCTCCACAGTTTGGGGTAAAGAAATCCAGATGAAAATCCAGAAAATGAATTTTCAAGCACGTGTTGCAGTCAAGACTTTTATACTTCAGAAGATTTTCTACAATTTCATTGCAATGACCAGATCTATTGTTTCTAAGAAATTGTCCATCACTCACTTAAATGTTTGTCATGCTGCATCTTTCTTCCCATGCAACACGCAAAGGAACTCGTCATCGTGAAGCAATTTTCAAATTTGTGGACCAACAAATATTCCCTCTCATATTTTTAGCTTCACTCGGTCTTGGAAATTTTCAGGTAAGGTATTTGAGGTATTCTCCATTGCCTTGACAAAGTTTTTTATGAGGCCCAGCTTAATACATACATAACATAAATTGTTCACACACGTCCTAGGTATTTATAACTACGATACTTTTAATAATGACAAATGCACTAACTAATGGCAACATTTTATCAGCGATAAGATATTTATGCACAAAGGTGATGTAATCATAAGTAGGATTACATCATCAACATTTAATTACATTTTTATTTGTCATTGCAACAAAATTATGCATTCGCCCACAATCGTTGCGTCATATTGAAAAAAAGAAACAAAACAATTGACGGTAATTAAATAAACTAGTAGCTTATATCTTGAAAACTAGAGTAAATCAACATTTTTATACGTCATTTTCATTTTCAGCACACCAAAATTAGTTAGAATCAAATATTTTAATGTAATGAATTTGCAGGGTTGTCCATAGGACATAATTTACATTTCGTGGTAATTTATGCGTGTCCCATCCCACCCCATCCCATCCCTACACTATTCAGAAAATCCCCCTTTTTTCCCCATGAAATTCCCTTGGGAATAATATTTCTATGGCCAAGCCTGGCAAACTTGTCCATGGGACATGTTTTTCTGTCCCATCCAATGGTAATTTATGCCTGTCCCATCCCGTCCCATCCCATCCCTACACTGTTCAGAAAATCCCCCTTTTTTCCCATGGGATTCCCATGGGCAAGCATGCGAATTTTAATAATGAAGACACAAACAATGGATTGCGCGATTTATTGCCTGGCATATTCCGCGCATCTCATCAGGTACATACTGCAGAATACACACAACATAAAGTAAAATAACTAGACATATCCTTCAAGCTAAAATATACACATGTTCGCACAGACATGTCAGTTGCTACCACGGTAATTTAAAACTGACTAACATGTTGCTGGTCTCCCTGGCCTAGCGCTTAACTTCTTTCTCCGTAATCCCGTATATTCTCGTGAGTAACTTAACCTGCGCGAGAATCAGTAGCAGTTATCGTCCCGTTGGTGATGCCAAGACATAAATCGTGCAATCTATTGTTTGTGTCTTCGTTATTCAGATATTTTCATATCCGGTACATTTTGGTTGTTGACTAGTGTTATCAATCACCGTCCCCTGATTCGTTTAGCAGACAACACACACACACACACACACACTCACACACACACACGCACACACACACACATATACACACACACACTCACACACACACACACACACACACACATATATATATATATATATATATATATATATATATATATGTTGCATATCCCTTACAGGACGTTGCAGTCAACATCATCTTTCAGCTGCTGTTGATGTACTAGGCAAGATTACGCTCAGTAGTTTGCCATTGTTTCTGAGCGACCGGCTCACATACCCCCGTAAGTAATCAACGCAGCGCGATCCGCTACCGAATCTCGTGCAGCTGCGTTACTCACGAGAATATATGGGATTTTATATAACTACACCAAATGAATTAGGAAAAGTTGTGAACTCTTGGGAAGATAATGTGCTAGTTTCCCCTTGTCTTCCGCATTCACACGGAGGTCTTTTACTCCTGCCTTTGACAAAAATGTCCGACTGTCATTACAACTGAGTGCCCTGCTCTGTTTCAGCCGCAGAGTTGTCCATTAATCCTGATGAATACTTGGTTATTGGAAGCAACAGAAGTATGGTTCCTGAGACAAATATTGCGACAAACTTGGGCCACCAAATGACTAATACTATACCCATCTATAACAGAAAGAGGCAAATATGCACTACAATCATATAATTAGAAGAGGCCAGTGAAAGTAAACCACTATACCCATCTATAAGAAAGAGGAAAATATGCTAATATGCTATGTGGTCATATAATGAGAAGAGGCTAATTACCATGAGTCAAAGGGTAGAGTAAGGGAAATAATCCCAATAACACGGTAAGATGGGGAGTTACCTAACCCTGGAGTCCGGTGTTCAGTTCGACTGATCAGGAGATTGTATCACGGGCAGATTCAAAGAACAAGAGAAAAGGTGCGAAAACGCACAGACTGAGAAACAGAGGAGATTAGCAACATCGGTCAGGAAGGCTAGTGATATGAATATTTCATCACTTGAATTGAGAAGTAATAAGAAGTATATTAGGCTACCCTGAAGGCTTGAAATGTGGGAACTGAAGAACAAGTAATCCTCTTGTCGACGTCTACCTAAAGTTTCCAGGATGGGCAATTCGCCAGTATATTATTCGCTAAGTGTGTGCTACAATATTTCATAGCCACATTTGAGGTGTGACATTGTATAGTAGGATGATATTCGCTAAGAAACCGTAAGTTGAACTCTTATTGCCAATTTATTGACACAATAACTGACTTGTGTGTGAGATGACTACATTAAGAGGAAACATAGATAGAAGAATACACGCCATCGTTAACACGGCTAGGGACATCCCCGACAAACGACCCCCGACCAGGAACTGAGGACGCTGCGTAAGGAACAAAGCTGAACTCTGCCAGCGGGGTTGCTGGGGCAGCGGGGTGCACTCAATAAAGGTCTGTTGTTAACATGACACGGTGTTTGACGTCTTTTGTTTCTATTCAATCGAGAATGTGCTGCACTACCAATTACGAGCCAACACATCAATAAAAGACAATTGGGCAGTTCATGGCACTAGTGATAGTAGAATACTGTGCGGATCTCTCAGTGCATCAGGCTTCTTAACAAGTGTGTACATATTATTATTATTTTTTTGTGTTGTTAAGCACGACATTCGTTGTTAGCGACGCTGTGTTCTTCGTCATCAAAATGCTTGACAGAAAGGGCAGACCAAGGTTGAAAGGGGGGACGGGGGGGGGGGGGGGGGGGACAGGATCAATGTCTGGCTGAAAGATGTCAAATTTAATCACAGCATTTTTGCCGACATTACCGATTTCAACAATGGGACATACCTGGCAACAACAGTGCTACCATGGACGGGAATTGTACGGTAAGTGTCAGTGTTAGTGTGAGAGTGTTTGTGTGCAGGTGTATGCGTCGGTGCGTGTGTGTGTGTGTGTGTGTGTGTGTGAAAGTGCGCGCGCGTGTGGGTGTTTGTGTGTGTGTGTGTGTGAAAGTGCGCGCGCGTGTGGGTGTTTGTGTGTGTTGCACTTATGTCATTTGTCATCATTTGTCAGCATAAACACTGAAAACACACCTTGGCGGGAGACAATTCGCGAATGACTCCGAAGCTGAATGCGAAGTGAAAAGTAGTTCAGGGAACAGAGCACGCAGTTCTATGCAGCGGGTTTGGGAGGACTGATAAAACGATGGGAAAAGTGCATCAATGTTGGTGGAAATTATGTTGAGAAGTAAAGGGACAATGTATGTATAAAAATAAACTGGTTTCAAGTTGTTATCTTTTTTAGTTATTTTTTTTTACAGCATTTGTGGCCTCCCCTCGTACTTTATCGATCGTCGTAATCATTACAACAACAGATCCATAGGGTTAGCTTTCACATCTTTTTTTTTCTTTTAAAAGGATTTTAAATGTCAAGAGGATCGACTTCATTGCATCAGGTTTTATCCCATATGGTTCTGTCTCTTTCCGCGGGGCGGGCTGCCTAAGGCTTCCCACAAAGCACGGACTCTCTGGCGCCAGCTACGACCCACAAGAATCTAGCTTTCACATGTGTCATCACCACTTGCAGAGAACTAATTATAAAATGTGTTTCAATCCACAGGGTTGTGGCCACTTTAAGACAACCGAGATAATTCTTCAGAGCGTTAGCTTACGTGCACAGGACTTTTAAAAGCACAATACCTTTTTTCGGAGCATATATCAATGTTAAAGTAAACACTCTGCAACTGTGGCGCAACACTTGTCACTCTGAAATAAACTGTGTCCTTACATATGTCCCAAGATGAAAGCGAAGCCGTGGTTGCATGGCGGCTTGTTCATTTGCTTACCAACTAAGTATGTTGAGAAAAGTGAAGACCAACATACCTCGGACAGAGTCGCAGATTTCACTTCAACAATCAAAAATAAAGAACATCTGTTAGATATTTTCACCAGGATATGCTTGTGTGGTAGAAAACAAGCAGGAGGATGGGTTGGCTAGGTCTTAGTGGGGTATTTGTATATGATCAGACAGATGTGGTCGCGACTCTTTGGAATCGTGTGAATAGTGCAGAAGAACAGATATATCATCACGGCTTGGAGAGAATGGTGCATGAAAGTTTGACCAAAGGATCTCAGGACTCCGAGGGAAGACCAGAAGGACAAATGATCAAACTGCTACTTTTACCATTAGTATTGGCATTCCACGTTGGCTCTCGAAGATGAAGACTGGACACGTGTTGGCATGTCCCGTGTGTCTTGATGTCGGTTCTTGTCTCAACTCAACTTAACTAACTTGCTTACAACTATTCTGATGCGGGTTTGGTTCGCAATAATGACGGCATCCACTTCCTTGAGCAGATCGACAATGTTTTTGGTAGAATAGTATATACTTTTGATGTTATGACTACTGTTCTTCTTATGAAAAACAAAAAAAACATTGTGACTGTTTACGTCTTAAAAATGAGTCGCTTAAAAGTCGACAGGGTCGACTTCATTGCACCCGGTTTTATCCCATATGGCTCCGTCTCTTTCCGCAGCACGGGCTGCCGAAAGCGTCGCACAAAGCACGAACTCTGTAGCTTCAGCGACTACCCCCAGGAGTCTAAGAAAAATATGCACTCGTGAACCGAAGGTCGCGGGACGGGATCGAACCCACAAACTTTGGAGCTCGAGTCAGACGGCTTGACTACTTCGCCATGGAGATTCCCTTTGTCTATCTCTAATGACTCTAATAACTTTAGGGGCTTCATAATTTTCTAGTAGGGCGTGGTCATTAGTTTTTCTTCTGTCTGTCCATGGTATCGTATGCCATAACTCCCATACTTCTAGTGTTATGACTACCACACTTCTATTGTTATCAATACCATACTTCGTATGTTATGACTACCATATTTCAGTTATAACTACTATGTTTCTGGTGTTATAAATGCCAAACATTTGATGATATAAATACCATATGTCTGATATTATAACTACCATACTTCTGATGTTATAACTCCCATCTTCTGAGATTAGAACTACAATGCTTCTGATGGTATAAATGCCCCAATGTCGTCCTTTCGCTTTCTGCCTTTCCTGGAAATCATACAGCCATCGTTAAGAATTTTAACCCACATATGAATTGTAGTGAGATATTTGTTGATAATTTGTATTTCTCCGAATAGGGGAACCGGTGAGAAAGGTCATTGGTCAATCCGTCTCGTTATCTAGTGTATCTGAAAGTCTAACACTTCACATTAATGGGACTTTCTGCTACAGGACTTTATTTAACGTTTATTTGTTCGGGAATTAAGTTCTTTCGGAGAACCCGTGAGCCTCGTACGCGGTACGACAGAGACCAGGCTACGTGGGATAATACCCGATGCAATAAAATCTACCTCTTGCCTTGTTACCCATTTGTTTACCTTTCACCTTAAAGTCGCTTAAAACTCGACAGGATCGACTTCATTGCACCGGGTTATATCCCATATGGTTCGGTCTCTTTCTGCAGCGCGAAAAGCGTCGCACAAAGCACGAACTCCGTAGCTCTAGCGACGACCCACAGGAGTCTAAGGAAAATTTCACTCGTGAATCGAAGGACGCGGCCCGGAATTGAACCCACAACCTTCGGAGCCCGAGTCAAACGGCTTGACCACTTCGCCACAGAATCTCCTTACCTCTTACCTGAACGTAAGGAACACATCAAAAGAATGCAGCAAAACTTGAGATATGAGACATATGGGAAAAGTCGGAATCCATTGACACATGTTGCCACTTCTGGTTAACAGATACAACATAGAAATTAACGTTTATTCAGATAAAATGTTTTTATTATCGAAATACAAATGCAATAAACTCAACTTGTGTGTCAGGTCTTAGATAGACATGACTGAGAGACCGTATGACAGTAAACTGTACAACTTGCTTTCCGTTAGCGCCGAACGTTGGGCGGTTCTCACCAAACCGGAGACTCCACATTGTGGTAACGGTTTAGGGCGGAGGAGCGCAATTGGGAGGGTACAAGCCTTATCCTGGTGCCAGGAAATGCAATGTAAAGACTAAATGTCATCGCAGGGCAGACCAGGTCCTAAGCCTTGGTTGGCAGCTGGTTTAGGATCGAAACTCCGACCTGCGGATAGTTAAAGCGTTGCTTTGCTGATTCGGCAGCTTCTGCAGCTGTCATTGTTCCAGATGTATTGATGTTACCTTTCCTCTGGAGTAAACTAGGCAGGCCGAGAGAGGGGTCATGCTGCAAGGGCAACACATGGTCTCTAAACTCAGTTCAGGCTTTGTGTTATGGAGAGGTATAATTCCATTTTACAATATGTCGTCTGTCAAGACGGTAAGGTGCCAGTCAGTCAGTCAGTCAGTTACATTCAGTAACCGTTTCTATACAGTTATTATTATATTTAATTGTATAATTACTCCTCTTACCGTAATATGCCGGTTCTGTGGCGAATGAATAACGGACGCAGCTCGTATTCCGGAATACCACGTTTGAAACACAGCTCAATGCGATTTGGCAGCATTCCGCATTACATTCATCTTATAAAATGGTATGAATGCCTATCCCTTAGCAATGGTAAACTACTGCATTTAAAATTACCTAGAAATCATAAACAGCCAAAGATTCTGGGGTTGAGTGAGGCGTCTTGTAAAAGATACGCAGCTAACTTAACCGAAATATTTATATCCCACTTTCCCCCTCCTGCATAATGCAGTCTACACACACACACACACACACACACACACACACACACACACACACGCGCGCACAGACGCACGCACGCACGCACGCACATGCCTATGCGAGCTCCGTCCCGTCGTTCAACAGCCAGCGAAGACTAAACATAACACTTCTCCAATATGGCGGTGTGTATTCTTGTTTTTTCGACAGCAGGCAATATGTTCGTTCTGTTGACATAATAAATTGTGTTTACGTGCAATGATAACTGGTGGGAGATGTTTATCTTCAAGCAGTCTCTTGCCCGCTGGAAAAGAAGAGGCATAAAGTATAACTAGATAGCTCTACAAAAGGAAAGACGCACAGATACAAGCTAACGTTGTGACCAACATTTATATCAAGGAACAAAACAGAAGGCACGACTGGTTAGCTGGGGAAAAAAAAAACAACTGAAATATTACAATTCAATCTCAAATAAGCAATTAGCATTTCTGAACAGCAGCAGGCACCCCTAATTATGACTTTCTTGCCCACTGAAATGTTACCATTATTAGGGTACATCAGCGTCCACTGAGTGCTTGAAGTCCAATGTTTCTAACGTCTAGACAACGCTTTCATTTCATTACGGTATGTACCTACTCTAAAGCCCGCTTCGTGGCGAAGGTTTTACGGACGCAGTTCGTAACCCAGCATACCCACGTTCGAAACACACATGTGGACGATTTGAAGCAGACCACCTTACGTTGTTTTTTATGAAATGGTATGGGTGCTGGTTGTTCAGAAACAATGGCAAACTAATGAAAGTAAACTTGTCAAGAGATCACGAAGAGCCAAATAATTTTGAGGTTTACTGAGGATATGCAACTAACTTAAAATACTCTATATGTCTGCATCCTGTTGAGATCTTCGACACTATCATGGACCATGCATTCGCGGACTCAGAAGTCATGTGGGAATAAATACAACCGACGTTCGTTAGGAGGAGGCCTGAGCATATTCTGCCTAAGTACAGGTGCATATTCAATGGCACAGGAACTGAGCATAATGAGGTGATCCTTTGCCGTGAAATTGGAACCGCGACTAACAAACTAGCGAACAGATGCAGAGAGATCTCAGTGGCAGAGTGTGCATGCCGTCTGCTTCACCCTATGATCGCCGTGGGTTTGTTTTCGGACCGCAACGTTCAAATTACATACACTTTTTTTCTAGTGACATCCGTGGGACATAGCTGGAGATAGGTGCTTTGTGATGATGGAGATACGGTGGTTTGTGATATTTGGAGATACGGTGCTTTGTGTGATGCTATTGGCAGGCGGTTTGTCGATCTACAAAGAGAGAGAGACCGAGTGAGATAAAACCCCGGGTAATGAAGTTGATCATCTGGCCCTGAACCGATAGGTACAGAGCAGGAGGCGCACCAACAATGATTGAAACATGTCCCGAAGAAGGAACCTACTAAGGGTCTCTCATATGACCTGAAAATTGCAAGGCTAACCATTATTTTCCTGTGTTCTTGGAAGATAAACCCTTGTTCGACCGTGCTTACAGCTTTGTCAGCGCAGTTCCCTATCAAGTAAACTAGCCCGTCCGCCAAGAACAAATTATGGTACCTTGAAATCTGCTAAAGGTGAACATATTTTACAAGACTTTTATACATTCACATTCGCGAAATCTCTAATACAGCTACATAAATATAAACAGAGGTTTCTGTATAGATAATAGTTTAAAACAGCGAATATGTAGTAGTAGAAGAAGATTAAGGAGTAGAAACAGAAGAAGCAGAAGTAGAAGAAGAAGAAGAAGAAGAAGAAGAAGAAGAAGAAGAAGAAGAAGAAGAAGAAGAAGAAGAAGAAGAAGAAGAAGAACAACAACAACAACAACAACAACAACAACAACAACAACAACAACAACAAGAAGATGAAGAAGAAGAAGACTGGTGGTATGGAGGTGGATTGCGTAAACAGTTGTGGTGTTGGCTTTCTCCATGGTATACTTCTGGGACAGGGTACTGCAACTGGCCGGAGCTTGGTGCTCCGATCCAACACAGGGGATGAGCATAGGATTAGCTTTGTCATCTTGACCCGCCTTCTCAGACCCGTCACAGCTTCTTAATGGTTTACAACCAGAAGGGTGATCCTGAAATTACCGAATCTTGTGAAAGCCAGGTGCACGAACCCATTTGTACATAACAACCGGATAAGGCCAACAAGCCTCAGCATCAGGTAGTACTTTACACATAAGCTACCTGATACTGTTCTGCAGGGGGAAGGATCTTGAGTGAACTAGACCATCGTCTGTCAGGCAGCCCCTTGATCAGCTTCGTCTGGTAAGGACGTGGTCCCAGCTAGTACCGGTCCGGTCGTCTGAACTTGAATTACCTCCGGAACCCATCCATACAAGACTCATTCTGACATCCTCCCTTCACGCATCCCATTAAATTATATGTACCGGACCAATAAGTTAGTCTCCTAGTATATCCACTAGAGACGTCGAATACCTCCAAGCTAGAGGTTCACTCCGGTTACGATATTCCTTCACTGGTTCTCATTCCCCGACAGAATAGGACCGTATTAATTATTGCCCTCTCCTTTCCCATAAAGAGCAAATGTGGTATATGTACCTTGTTCTTAAAACCCTTGGTAGAAGGTAAGTATGTATACCCGTTCTGTCAACCCTTCATCACGGTGTGATCATAATTAGAACGGTTAGGCCGGTCCTCCTTGATCAGCGTATTACCCTATTGGAACGTCTTCTGCAGTCCTTTCATTAGCCTCTTTATTCCCAGGAATTTTTGGGGCAAGACAATGTCCCTCTGTGGTTTATATCTAATTTTCACTAAAGTATTAACCTTTAAACCAGAGTAAATAGTAGAAGTGTCAGTGTTCTTCTTGGAACATACTTCAGTTCCTGTTCCCTATCTGATATCTGAAGATATCAAAGAATATAGACAACTCGGCCGACGCTAGCTTCCGAGCTACAGCCGGATATCCCTGCCATCGCCTCGCTTAAGCGAGCGATAAATGATTATTCTCTGCTGCATCTAATGGGGAAAGCCTTTTTTTCCTCAGTGTGATCATCATCGAAACCACACTCGCGGTGTCTACCTTCTCCTCGTATCCCCCACACCCAGGTAGAATAGTAGAATCAGTCTATAAATACCTACACAGTATTTACTGACATGACAAGTGCTGTTTGTCCCCTTCGCCACGGAACGGTTCCCCTAACAATTTATGTCAGGTGGATATGCCATACCTATACTCAATTTATAGAAAAAAGTATAGATGGGGTATTATAGACCTTCGGTAAAAGCTACCGGGCTATCATTGACCAATAACGAACGTGTAATGCACCTTCGGAAGCCCGTTACTTATCCGACCGGCCTCCGATGCGAAATCCATAACATCTCATTGCTGTGCAATTCGTGACCTGTTCTCGACAGGCGAACCGTCCGCGCCGCTCTCATCGCAACGTTATTCGCCCGTCAAACGCGACTAGGAAATAATATAGATTTCCCTTACCTTATCAAACTGAAATACACCTTGCACTTGGCAATCTTCACACTGTCAAAACTATTTAAGATTCATCAAGACAGGAGGCTGAAACACAAAGCTGTTACCACAGTTTTCAGTAGCGAACTACCCTTCTCCAAGCTGGTGGGCTAACCCCGACTCTCGTGAGCTGTCTCGTGAAAGGTGAAAACTCCCTTATTCCGTGCAAGGCAACTCTCCTGGATTTGACACCCAAGAAAAGTGCGACTGATGAAATATTCCTCTTTAGTTAGACCCGTTGCAAAATTAACCCCGAGAAGTAACTTCTAGAAGGGCCGAGAATGTACCCGAAGTGAGGGTTCCCAAACGGAGTTCCCCGGCTATATTTACCCAGGGGTTTCCCCTATCAGAATATAACGAATGAGGAGAAGACTTCTTGCCATTTCGTGACACGAAGTAACAAATAGAAAACTCAGGCACTTGGACTATTGTCAGTGTTCTGTCACAATAGCATTAACGTGAGCTGTCCGCGTTCTCGTCTTGACTACTTGCAGCGAAGTCTGGGATCACAAGATTGCAGGACCCCAATGTACCTTGTAATAAAGTGTCTCCAAGAGCTACCTGGCACCAGCCCGTACCGTGTGGATACTTTCACCATAAAGTTTGGAAATCCTTTGTGTGTTTTATACCTGACCAGCATGAGAGAGTTGATGAGTCGTGTTTGAAGAACGCGCACGTGAGTAAAAGAGTATTTTCTTATCTGCGCTTGTTTGTTTTATTCTTATTTGTGCCTTATTTATTTGGTAAGAATTTAGAGGTTATGTAATGAAGCAACGTAATTGTAGTTCCTGCGACGAATGTTGCGTTTCTGTACAGAATGAACTGTCGGAGCAACTAACACCGATTGCCTGCAGTGCCCATTGAAACTGGAACATAGTATACATCTATTTAAAAGAGAGAGAGAGAGAGAGAGAGAGAGAGAGAGAGAGAGAGAGAGAGAGAGAGAGAGAGAGAGGGGCAGTATTCTTTTATCTTGTCAAGAGAAGAGAGATGCTGTAAACTATTATGACCTGTTTCGCTGTTTGTCAGTGAATCACATAACGTGAATGAAGAAATTATGAAGAGCTTGTAAGCAATAGCTATGATGTTCTTGAAGCGAATGTTTCGAGCACTTTGGACCACCAAAGTAACTAATAACGATTGGCTGGAAGAGGTTAATGAAAATTGAACATAACATACAACTATAAGACAGAGACGAACATCGCTGTTTGGTCATATAATGAGAAAAGAGACATTAGAAAACACCTTGACGACTGGACAGATCAGTGATAGATCTAGATAGCAGGTGCAGAAGCAGGCAAAAAGAAATGATGCTGGATGGATTAAGACGGTAGCGTGGAGAGATATCATCAGCAGAGTTGATTCTAATCAACATGGACCGAGATCTGCAAAGAGACATGGAAGCATACGCCAGCTGGCAAGGCACATGCTGATGGTGATTAATCAATCAACCAGGTGCTATCTCCACTATTAAGATTGGTTACAATATATCCCAACACTGACTGGCCTTCGCCTTGATTGTACTTTCTGTCAGACTTCTGTTCATCCATCTCTTGACATTTTCTTCCCACTTGTATCGCTGTCTATCTCTTGCTGATGGTGATAATTAAAAACAACTGATAAATTTAAGCTGTTCAAAAGATGTAAAAAAGAGACTGGACGTTGGAGTAAATAGGCTAAATAGCATGAAACACCTATGACACAACACTAGCAACTAAATAAAAATAACAATGGTGAGATCATGCAATTAAAGGACGTGAATTGTGGACCAAATTAGAACTACTAAAGAAGAAAGGAGTGGCGTTTCAACAAACATTTCAGAACCATGGCTAGATACCGTTGAACAAGAAGAAGAGGAACTTTTGACAGTAAACAGATCTGAACATAGAATACAACTGGTCCATAAACCGAAGTATGTCACGAAAACATCAAACTTCACAGTAATTTTTAAATGATATGAATGATATGAGCTAAACTGCGGAACAGCTGTGGAAATGTAAACAATATAAAAACACGAAGTATAGGGCAGCTTAGCAAAATACAGTTACAGAAAACAAAGGACGTTGTTCCGACAACTCCTGATCAGCAAATAAACACAATAAAATGCAATCACATATAAACCAAGAAGATGACACTACAGTGACTACCCAATGGACTGATCCGTTGCCATCATCCTCGCCTACTATCTATATAATATGACTCTCGTTATCACTCACTGTTGTTTCACATCAGGGTGTTTTGTGTTGTGTTTGTTTTTTGATGAAGGCTTTTCGCCGCAACGTGCTTCGTTTTCTGTAAATGAATTTTGCGAAGTTGTCTATACTTTATGTTTTGATATTGTTTAGAGTAATTTGTTAACATCAATGGAAGGCGTGGTTTCTGCAGAATGTCAATTCTTAATCCTTTGAAAATAAAGATTGTTCGTTCGTTTTTTCGTTCATACATTTGACACTGTACTCCTTATTTCATCTGAATAATGTATCTTTGCTTTGTGTTAAATTATTTTATTTGCTTGAATTATTAATTCAAGTAATAATTATCTGCATTCACTTGTTATTTGTATAACTTACTACAGCAGTAGGTCGAACATTCTGTGCGGTAACTCCAGTCATTAGATGTAAAACCGTACCCATTCCTACACCAACAGTCAAAGAGCCTGTTCCTCTGTACGCCACAAACAATTGTATTTACCAATTCACATGTAGATGCCAGGCCGTTTACATTGGTCGAACGGAGAGACAGCTTAACAAACGGGTGTCAGAACACATACCTCAATGGGTCAACAAGATACAACACACAGGAGTGGCTAGCCGCGAGGAGCCGACACACCGGAAGCTCCCGGCGTCTTCAATCGGCAGACACATTGTCGCCAGTGGTCACGTTGTGTCCAGAGACACTGCATTTCGCGTGTTGTTTAGAACACAAAATACTCGCTTGTTAAAATTTGCAGAAGCAATTATGATCTATCAACGCAAGCCAGAATTGTGTAAACAGAAAGACATGTTAGTCAGCTTAAAATTACCGTGGTAGATAAGTGACATTACTGTGCGAAATTGTGTATATTTCAACTTGAAGGATTTATCTAGTTAATTTCACGTAAGTTGTGTGATTTCTGCAGTATGTACCTGACGAGATGCAGCGAAATATGCCAGGCAATAAATCGTGCAATCTATTGTTTGTGTCTTCGTTATTCAAATTTGTATAAGAGTTTACAAAAAGGTGTCCACTTCCCCATTCAACTGGAGATGTTGTATTCTGCTATTAGTTTTCAGTATGTATTGTTTTATATATTAAAAATAAATTCTTTTGATGCTAACTACAAAGAAAGCGCATTACAACACAATCTTCTTACCAACTCTATGTTACCAATTGTGAGGTTTATTTATAGGGGTTACATCTGTTAGAATGTAACACCCACTTAAGAGGAATTTAATTGTTTGAGGACTATTATCAGGGTATGCCCAAAGGGGATGGATTCCTATCCTCTTTCAAAATCACCTTCTAGAAGCTAAATTTTATGGCTCGTACCCCCACGTGAAGATACTAAGGAGTCTTCGTATCTTACACGAATTAATGTAAATTATATAAATATGTAAGTTTAGGCTTCTTGGGAAGGTGTGGAGACCACGGACTGTTGCCACTATCACAAAATTGGATGCCCTTTTCTTTCACTGGGGAAAAGGTGCTAGTGTGCAGGTGTCCGCCCTCAAACGGTCTAAATTAATATTGTCACATATGATTTATAGTACACAAGTATGTGATGGACCAGACCAACAATATCATGACAGAACATTCACAGTATAAACAGGACATACAGTGACATCACATAATATTTATGTTTACACACATTCTGTAAGAACCAATCAACAAATGGTCTGGTAACATAAGTGTAATAAATCAAAAAAATATGATAACAAAATATATTCTTCACATTGATTACATCTCTGGAGAAAACATTGTCAGGTTCACATGGAATATCAGCTGAGATAAATGCATAATTGTGGAAACACAAATAGTGAAATCATCCAACATACAGTAAAGTATCATAATGTATAACAAAGTACTACCAAAAGTAATAAAAAGGATATTTTTATCTCCGATGCAGTTGATATCTGCCGGTAGGTACTTCGGTGGGTTTAAGATTCACATGGATGCAAGTCTCTTCCTAGGAACCAGTTTTCTCTCAAGGGGCCATCATCAAAGTGAGTGAGGAATGGTAAGGTCTTCAGTTTGGACTAACATCAGGAATTCTCACTGGGTTCATGGGTTACATGGGTGATATCTTTGTAGGATGGGGGTGGTGGATGATGCAAGGAAATGGGCTGTACTAATATTTGGGCTGGCCAAAGATGGACATGACATAAAGTTTACTGCCCTCAGCAACCAAGACCGCATCTTCACAACAGTAGGCTTTCAGTTACACCGCCCCATCTGACGGTCCAAACAAAATACACTTCATAAGTATTTTGCTAACATTTACATATCAGTAAATCATAAAACATGTCAAAAAAAACAAACAAAAAAAAACCAAAAAAAAAAAAACAATCAAGACAAAAAAAAAAAAAGAAGAAGAAGAGAATAAGACAATAAGAGAGGGAAGCATGTGTTTACTCAATAGTGAGGTCACATCCCTCTCTCTGTATAGATGGCATTCAATCCATCATATGCTGTAAGGTCCTGATGGGATCAACTCTTGGTGCAACCAGGACAATGAAATAAAATAGTCACACTTTAAGACCAGGGAGTCTGATTGTGATCAGGTCATCGGGTTGTATTAAATTAAGTTGATTCAAAGTAATCCAGGATGTACCAGACATGTTGGGAAGAAATTAGGTTGTGGTAGAGGCATGATGTGATTAAGATAAAGGTTTATTGTGATGAAAGTGGGTTGAGCTAGATGCATAATATGGTAGATGCATGGGAAAGGTTAATGTAGTGACCTTCCTAGTAAGCCAGAGATAGGCTGAAACTGTTGCTTGATAAGACATGGTGTGTTGAGATGGATGTAAGTGAAGCTAATGGTCAACCTTATAACATCATCATCATCACTGTCCTCATCAGGTGCCTGTAAATAAGCTCATAACCCTTTCTCTGGGTTCAGCTTGGATCTCCAATGCCTATCACCATCATCATCATCCTCAAGTGTTGAGAGTTAATTGTCCACCATATAATCTCATCATCATCATCATCCTCATCATCATTATCATCATCATCATGTATTGATATAACTGCCTTTATACGCGTTATGTATTTAGCATAAGATTTAAAACAAACTGATTTAAACAAACAGGTCTGGTCATTCCCCGCGGTCTCTTCTAAGCAAAGGGCTGGAAGACGACATTGTTAAACCACCCAAGATTGCAAGTTATCTCATGCACATTGTCAGAAAGGGGCTGTTTTCCAATCATATTTCAGAACCTAAATTGCATGCCCTTGACCGTACGAACCACCTAATTCTCATCACTAAGGGGTGAGGCTTTTGGTGTGTGCCGCGTCTGACTAACATTTGGGTATATGGTTCAACTCTTATTAATGAGCATTTATTCTCAGAACAAAGCATGACAATTTCACAAAACATATTCAGGGGGGAAAATGTGAATAAAAGAATTACAAGTTAGTTAGTTAGTCGACAGATCATCCTAGTTGCACATCGAACCATTCAGTCCATAAGTGCTCGGATCCCCTCCTCAGCAAATCCCGCAGCGTGTAGCGGCTAACGACGCCAGTTCTGTGTTGGTTTATCAATCTTCTTTGGCTTCCTGCGTAGTGTTCTTGTTTGGCCACCCCTCTTTTAATTTGCTGCTCTCGCAGTCTGGCCATTGTTGTAGATTCACAGTCATCACTTGGTTCTCGCAAAAGTCTCACTTCACGTAGAGCATTCAGAATGTCAGCCTGGTCCATGGCGCGTCCACCCTCCACAGTAGCCTCACCTGCGAGCTTGTCAGCCCGCTCATTTCCTTGTACTCCCGCATGCCCTGGCACGAAGATGAAACTAATCTTTGCCAGCCGAGACCGCTTCAGAGGCAGCAACCATTCTCTTCGGATCGACCCCTCCTCTATCCTCTTGATCATGTTCATTGAGTCGCTAAGGAAACAAGCCCTAGTGAATGTCTGTTTCTCGAGCCATGTTATTGCTTTACTTACTGCCATGACTTCCATGGTCAGGCTACTTGTGGTTTCAGTGAAAGCACCAGAGTCCTCCTTCACAATTCTCCCTCCGGCCCGAGTTGTAAAGGCCCATGAGCTTCTCACATGTCGGACGACCGACCCATCTGTGTAGATGACCGCGTCACCGTCTAGCGAATTCTCGAAAATCAACACTTGTACTTCAGCCTCAACAGCAGCCGGATTTTCTTGTCTGCATTTTCTATCTAGTTGGATGCAAACTGAAAAGGATGTGCAGAAGTCTGTTGGCACTTGCACCCACTCCTCGCCAGGTTCTAAGTCCTCAAGTGAACACACCTGTTGAAGAATGTCTTCGGCTTGACCCATCCACGACCGTCCTCTTTTTAACCTGCTGCCCTTCACCTTCCTAATTTCACTATGCAGTGGATGTTGTGTGTTTGCGTTAATTCTGAGGTAGGCGCGTGCTCTGCAAACTTGTATTCTCTCTTCAATGGTTGGAAAATCAAGAAGGTAGCGCATCGCCCTGCATGCTGTATCTCTTGTACATCCAAGAATAATGCGCATAGCTTCATTCTGTATCCTTTCCATCCTTTCTATCTGCTTATGGCTGAGAGTCAAGATTGCCATTGCATACTCGAAAACAGACATGACCAGCCCCTCGTACAGAAGACATAGATGGCGCTGCTCACAGTTTGCTGCCGCCATCACCCGCATCGCTGCCAAACCCCGCTTGGCCTTTGTTATCACCTGGTCTATGTGCACATTATAAGCAAGGCTTCGATCAAACCGTATCCCCAGGTAATTCATTGCCTGCGTTCTTTCCACCGTCTCTGAACACAGCATTACAGTTGGTGTTGGATTGTTGACAATATGATTATTCAACGAGAACCAAGTCACTGTTGCCTTTGTTGTGTTTACCATTGCCCCATGTCATGGTCTTATATGTATGTAAGAATGTAAGTGCCGGTATGTAAGCGAGAGTCAGTGTAAGCATAGCTGAGGTCAAGGGCAGTAATAGACATCACGGCGTGGCTAGCGGACGGTCAGGCAAGAAGCCCGTGAACAGAGCCACGTGATGTGGGAAGGTCAACGAGGAGAGGGGCAGTGTGTGTGAGGCAGCGAACAGGGACGGACGTGTGGAGAGCTATAGAGCGATAGAACGATAGAACGATAGTGTATTGTGATGCATAGATGGAGATGAACGTTGTGTATTGATATTCGAGGAATGTGCGAACTGTGATATGTGCGGGATGATGTGAAGTTGTGATTGTGAATGATCATACGGGCGACAGTGTCAAGATCGCCATTGTGAGCTAGCGAGTGGTTGTTGGTGGTGAACGATTGCTTGAGAGTGAAGTGCGACCATATTGTCAACTTGTAATATAGTGTAATAAATGCCAGTTTCCGATTGCATTCATGTGTTAGTAGTAGATGGTTCGTAGATGTTGTAATTTGCCTGTTCAAGTCCAGTGAGCGAGAAAGCGCCACATAAGTAGGACTCTGACAGGTATAATGGTGTCAGAAGTACACATGAACCACACGCTCATGTAGAACGCACAAAAGGAAGCCACTTTTGTAAAGAAGAAGAAGACCTATTCCATAAGATATTAGAAATTGTAAAATAAAGATGTGTTAATAGAGTCAGAACGAAAATAACATCATTTCTTTCCACAGCAGGTTTCAGTTCTATACAGCGACCGGCGTAACCAGACCAGGTCAGCGGTAAACAACACGAGAATTACGTTCCTGTACATCAAGCGTTCGAGTAGTCAGCAGATAAAGATAAGTTGATTGAATTTTGATTGCTAATTACCCAAATCTGCATTCTCTGATTTTCTTGTGTAAACATCATCATTGATAGAGTTAAATATCAAGGAACAGAAAATGTTCAGTAGTGAAGACAGTTCAGATGATGATGAACCAATTCGAGATCAATCAGATGTATGGGGCACAAAGCATTATAGAGATTTGAAAACCTTTTTCGGGGGTACACGTGCACAAGACTACACTAATTGTATTAGACAACCTGAGTTAATACGTGATTGGCTACAGAAATTTGAAAAGAAAATGCAAGACTACAAAATTCCAAAAGATTTTTGGTATACATGGTACAGCTCATACGTACCAATAAAAAGAAAAAAACTACGGGAGTTCATACCAGATATGTCAAGTACAAACTATGAATATCATAAAACAAAGATATTAACACACTATCTAACCTCTTCCGAGACTCTAAAAGTAGAGATACAAAAGTTGAAACCAACTACAGACAAGGCATTCACCCAGTATATAAGTGAATTAGAAGAATCCTTCAGAAAACTAATAATGTTAATTAAACATTCAGACAACAATCAAGGAGTCATAAATTTCTTGCTAATAGAAAAGCTAAAAGCAACACTACCAGCTGAATGCGGAAAATATTTAGAACAACATAGCAAAGAACCTATCAAAAACTTATTAGAAAAATGCCGCGAGTATTACAACCAAAGTGTAAACCCGGTTAAGAACACTCAACAGAAAAGTACTGTGAAAGCAACGGCATCTGCAGCCACAGATTGTCAAAACAAACCACAGAAAACAAAACCAGTACTGTGCAAACATTGTAGCACTCCACATACAGAAAATGGAATATGCGATAAAAACCCCACTTATCAAGAATACTTAAATACTATCATAACACAAAAACTGGGGAAGGTAAATCAAAGGAAATATAGAACAAAATGTCATTTTTGCCTTGCGTATGGCCATAGGCGGTTCGAATGTGAAGGAGTAAGAAGAATACAGAAAGCAAAAGCAAATGCAGCCTTAAACATTACAACAGATAGTTCAGCAAAGAACTTAAAAAAAGTAAACATCACAGAGACGAAAATAAGACCAAACACTGCAAAGTCAGATCAAGCTGAGTTTTACCCATCAGACTTTGTACCATATTTTAATAATGTTGTTAACATCACTCAACCTCATTTCTTATATAAAGAAAGCAATACTAAACAAGAAAGTGAGGAAATGAACAAAACCTCAAGACTGTCGTTAGGAAAACTAACGTTCCATGAAGGATACATCAATGACACGGCATGCATATGTGTACGCGATACAGGTTCCTGTCTTGTCGGTCTTCGAAAGACCCTAGCTGATCCTAAAGACTACCTAGATGAGTACATCTATTGCAGAACTGTTTCAGGAACAGTAGAGAAATATCCCATGGCATGGGCCAATATAAAATCACCTTTCCTATCAGGCAGAGTAACTTGTGCCTTATTAGACAATCCATGCTGTGATTTATTAATTGGAAATATATTGAATGTGACAGACGACACAGATTCCAAAACACACACATGGCAGAAAGTTAACACCACAACAAGCACTGCTTTAACTACACCACTCATCATACAACAACATGATGAACAAACCAACGTACCACACCATACCAACTTGAGTACCATCTCACAACAAGAAACAAAAACTGGTGTGTATCATCACAAGGAAAAAGATACAGAAAACAATCATATCACAAGGGCAAGTAAAGATCACAAATCACCATGGTACATACTATACCTCCTGTACTCCCTGTCAACTGCACGCATGATTAAGTCCACACAGTGGATGGTTATACTCGCACTACTCATTGTAAATACAAAACAAATGTCTTCACAGACAGTTTTATTCACACAACATCATGACGCAACACAGATGATATTACTCATGACAAACCAGCAAACTTTGTTACTTATATCATTACTGTTGAACCAAAGTTTGTTTTTACCACTGATAAACTCTATGTCAAATCAACTCAGACACATATTTATGCTGAACAATGCAAATCATCAGTCAGTGGAATTACTGACAAAAATCATCAACAAATTATCCTACATATTTTGGAAAATATACACAAATTGCAGAAACGCATACAAACATGCACGATTACATTTCAAAACTATACATGGTGTATTATTATTATGTGAACTATTGAATGTATACACACATGTACGAGTGCAGGTTTGGAGATAGCACTCAAAATGATCTCAACATGAAATTTGAAAATCCCCACCCTTCGGAAAATTCTAACCGTAACCCACTTTTTATCTGTAGATCCAGTAACTCCAGAGTTGCCTTGTCTGCTGTACGACTCCAGCGCTATGATACTAGCACACTTCATTGTATAGACCGACATAAAAGGTCCTTCAACGTGAAAAGTGTCACCAGCGGAACAGTAAGACGCAACACGCAGTTTCAAGTATCAAACAGTAAGATTTACCCATATTGACTTTGTTTCAAACGAGTATCTACAGAATCTACCTTTTGAAATCGACCAACAACAACAAGGACGTCACAGCACAGACAGTCATTTCCATGGATCAGTTTAATGAACCAGATGCCAACCTATAAACTATGGCAAAGACAGTCACAGACGGACGCACCATGGCCACACTCAAAATTATTTCTCATTTTATACGTGTGAATTCCAGTAATTTTATAGAACTATGTATTTATAAATTATCCAAATGTTGTGCAGTCTTAAATACTATACAGAAGGAAGGACAATAGCATGATTTGCAGAAGACGTCAATAATCGGGTGAGAAAGAAGACATGCCAAACATTCCAGCACGGAAATGAACATTGAACACTGTTAATTTAATTGCGTGTGCGTAACTTCCACAGGACAAGAACTATACGTGCATAAAGGCAACGATGATGTATATTTTATTGTGAATTTATTAACTGTATGACATCCTATGTCTAATTTTATTATTGAAATATTGTGTATTGTTATAATGCGATATGTACATATGAGCGTAAGTATAGTGGCGAATAGAATAAGTTGTAATGCTGAGAATCAACGCCTGGCAATCCCAAATGCGCGAATGTTACCAAACTTGCCTTCACGTATGCTGGATAGCCCGACGAATGACGCTTAGCAATAGTGGTACATGAGTAACATCATAATATTGTAACAAGAATGAACATACCAACAGGGTGATGCTAACCAAAGAGATTAATAACAAATCTCCATAACAGTAAACGAGGTGTGCTCAAAAAGGGAAACAACTCACGGTCCGACATAAGATGAGGTAAGGGGGACTATGACATACATGAATTATATTCGAACCATGACCACAACATTGACATAGTGTGTTCATAAAGAATCGATGTAAGTGCATTAAATAGAGACGAGGGTAACCACGTCTGCATAGAGAGAAAATTTAAGAATGCTGTAAGAGGAAGTTGTAGCCTTATCTGAGGCATAAACCAATGGAGAATCCTTAAACCAGCATAGCCACATTAACTATGAGATGAGAATGCACAGACAATCGATTGAGAAATATGAACAGAATGTAATGTCACGGATTGGTGGTTGGATAATATGACGAGGTATGACTAGTACACCCAACCAAAACATTTGTCAGACCACGACAAAACCTTGAGAGAAACCTCAGTACTGAAAAAGAGAGAACAATGGTTATAGTGAATCTCGTAAAAGAACAGAGCAAAAAGGGACGCAAGCATATGCTTATGATCATATAATCCCCTGACAAGAGTAGAAAGATGTACCAAGGCTAAGAACAACAGAATGTGTCACGTTTCTAAGAGTAAGTGCCACATTGGTTGTGCGGGGGGAGAATGTCATGGTCTTATATGTATGTAAGAATGTAAGTGCCGGTATGTAAGCGAGAGTCAGTGTAAGCATAGCTGAGGTCAAGGGCAGTAATAGACATCACGGCGTGGCTAGCGGACGGTCAGGCAAGAAGCCCGTGAACAGAGCCACGTGATGTGGGAAGGTCAACGAGGAGAGGGGCAGTGTGTGTGAGGCAGCGAACAGGGACGGACGTGTGGAGAGCTATAGAGCGATAGAACGATAGAACGATAGTGTATTGTGATGCATAGATGGAGATGAACGTTGTGTATTGATATTCGAGGAATGTGCGAACTGTGATATGTGCGGGATGATGTGAAGTTGTGATTGTGAATGATCATACGGGCGACAGTGTCAAGATCGCCATTGTGAGCTAGCGAGTGGTTGTTGGTGGTGAACGATTGCTTGAGAGTGAAGTGCGACCATATTGTCAACTTGTAATATAGTGTAATAAATGCCAGTTTCCGATTGCATTCATGTGTTAGTAGTAGATGGTTCGTAGATGTTGTAATTTGCCTGTTCAAGTCCAGTGAGCGAGAAAGCGCCACATAAGTAGGACTCTGACACCCCAGCTTCATCACACCAAGTACTTATGCGATTGAGTTCGGTTTGTAGTTCCACAGCAACCTCCTCTCTATCCTTACCCTGACGATACACTAAAACATCATCGGCATATGACAATGTCCTGCCAGGTCCAGTGATCTGCTCACTGGTGATTCTCACTGTGTAGGCGTTGAACAGTACCGGAGATAATGGTGATCCCTGTGGTAGGCCAGGATATATTGTTGTTGGTTCCGAAGTCCAACTGCCACATCTAAAAACTACTTTCCGTTGGAATAGCGCTGCAGCGATCCAACTAAGGAGGAATGGACTTACGTTTAGTTCAAGAAGCTGAAACATTAAAAAATCCAGTGGTACTCTGTTGTATGCGTCCTCAAGATCAATCGCTGCAGCAACGGTTTCAGTGCCTGAGTGGAAACCTTCATAGACATCATGGGCAAAGACTGCTGCATTGGTCCAGGTTTCTCTTTTTGGACGGTACCCACCCAGGGTAGGTGGGAAAACACCTTGCCTCTCTAGTTGGCTTGATATTTTCCTGGCAATTACCTTCTCCAGCAGCTTGCCTATTGTATTCTGCATGGTTATAATTCGATATCCCTGAATTTTTGTGTGGTCTTTGTCAGGCTGCTGCAAGGGAATCAGATAGCTGTGTAACCATTCCTCCTTGATGCTAGCACTCCCTATACTGTTGTTGTACATGTCTGCTAGTTTCTCTAGCTCATTGTCGGTACACCTATTTATGTCGTCGTATCTTATGGTCTCTGTGGCTAAGGGCTTGGGAACGCGGTTTGTGAGCCCGTATACCCGGGTTCGAAACACGGCGGTGCTGGTTTTTTCGAAAAAGGTATAGGGGCCGTTCGTTCAGAAAGCAATGGCAAACTACTGAACGTAACACTTGCCTAGTACATCAACAGCAGATGAAAATGCTGGTGTTGACTGCAACGTCCCGTAAGGGATACGCAACAAAAATACGCAACAAAAAATCTTATGCCATCAGGACCTGGAGCACTGTTTTTTGATCGTCGAAGCACAGCCTTGATTAGAATTACAAGATATATACATCCCTACAGGTGTGAGTCAGTGTACATGGTTTTAAAGAGATAGACTCTTAAGCTACATTTCCTCTGTGAAAGCATCAATGTTTAGCAAGTACATTTGAAAAGCACATTATTCATATATTGAGAAAAGTAAATATACACAGATTGTAACATAATATAAGGGAATATTCTTCATTGGCATATTGTCACAAAATATACAGAAATCTTCTTTTAGTCGCATATGTAACCGACTATAAAGAGATATAGTGATATACTTTAGTAGCACGTGTTAACAAAATAGAGATATTCTTTTGCCAGCATATGGCAACAGAATGAAAACACCAATACTCTTTAGCCACATATGTAAAAGAGTATAAAGAAATATTACTTTAACCGCATATCGTAAAAGAATTAAGAAATATTCTTTACTAGTAGATTGCATCCAAATGTAAGATAATATTCTTGAGTAATAAATCGCAACCGAATATTTAGCTGAAGGATCCAACTAACAAGTGCAGTAAACAGAAACATGGCGCTTGTTTTCAATCCCACAGGAACAAAATATTAGACTATGATCATTTGTAAACATTTTAAACAGTACATCGGCATTATAATAAATATAAACATTGTATTACCTTACTTCAAGAATTAATTTGTCATACAATGAAGCTTTGCCTGCCTGAGGACCCAGAACACCTGCTTGGCTTCAACACACCAAGTGGTGAACGACTTGACATTTAAGCTACAACTAAAAATCATTTCCTTCTCCCCCACAATTGCGCCTAGAGGGGGTCTCTATCGCTGTTTCCGGCTTTAGCCCACCACCTGCATAATGTTTATTATGTCTGTATCGGCTGCTAGGCGATGTGGGTGTATGGAGTGCGGTTTTAGTCAGAACTCTGAAGTCGAAGGCCGTGAGGTGTCTGGAAATATCTCACACCAATACCAAACCTGGACAATGACAGAAAAAGAGAAAAGAAAAACACAACAACAGAAATGAGATTCCTGAGAAGAATACTCAATGAATCAAGAAGAGATAAGATCAGAAATGAAGAAATCACGAATAAAGTGGGGGTTATAGCTGCACTAGATTTTATTAGAAAGCAGCAAGTCAAATGGTTTGGCCATGCAAGTAGGTTACCAACTAACAGTATACCACAACAAGCAATGATGTACAGACCAGAGGGAAACAGAGGAAGAGGCCGACCACGTAAACGATGGACGCAGGGATTAACAGAGTTCATGGGAATATCGATACATGAAGCCCATAAGCGGGCACTCTACCGCTGTTTATACTTCACCTCGACACCGCAAGGTACAAGAGGAACATGATGAGATGAGATGAGATGTTTCACGTCCGGTGTTTATTTATTTAACAATTTTCCGTTCTGCCACCGTTTCTTAAAATTGCTTCTTTCTTCGGTAAGCCAAATTATGTGTTTGCTCCTTTTGCATTATTTTATGAAACACGTTTTATGCTGATAAGATGAGAATGTCTCAGGGTTGTGTGGCCAGCTCATCAGATTCTCATCTTCATGAACTGCCATCACAATCTCAAGCGTAGTTTGTACTTGAATGGTATGTATTAAGGTGGTTTAACGATATTGTTCCTGTTCCTGTTATAACTTGTTTGTTTCATTTTATTGTGACCTAGTATATATATATAATGACTTAATATTTCACATCTCCTTGGGGGATAAGACACGAGATAATCTGTATCTGTGGTATTGCAATATCAGCTATAAAGATAACGTTTGCTTGTCCTATCAATCTCACCAACTATTTGATGTTCCAGATGATCTTCTACGGTGACTCCAATGCTTCTACTACAGAGTCCAGTCAAAGGTAAAATGCAAAGAAACTGTATATTCCATCAACGGACTGGATCAGCATGCCTGGAAAATTTGCGAAAATAAGACGAGGAATTTTTCAATAGAGTACATGTCTCATGTACACCCATTCCACTCTGGTGTAGTAAGTCTCTCTACATTCTATGTCGATATTGTCAATGTTAGTGGCATGTCTTTGTTTGTATGACGTCACTATTTGTGATTTTCTAAGTAATTTTACTATCAGTAGTCTGCTATTACATAATATATGATACTGGAAATATACCTCATGAGTTATGTAATTCTGTATTTATTGCAATCCCAAAGAAATCAGGAGCCTTGGAATGTGATCAACATCGAACAATTAGTATAATGAGTCACATCACGAAGATTTTGCTAAGAATTATCATGCAAAGAGTTAGGAGGAAAATACAACCTGAAATAGGAGAAGAACAATGTGGGTTTGTAGTAGGCAAGGGTACAGTAAATGCTGTGTATATACTGAGAACCGTAATCGAACGTTCTATAGAAGTAAACAAAGATCTACACCTTTGCTTTATTGACTACACAAAGGCTTTTGATAAAGTGAGACATGTCAACATGATAAGGATGCTTGAAGATCTACAAATTGATGGGAAAGACCTTAGACTTGTAAAAAACATATATTGGAAACAACAAGCTGCCATAAGAGTTGATAATGAAGTAAGCCAATATCAGCCTATTAAGAGAGGTGTGAGACAGGGATGTGTAATGTCTCCAGATCTGTTTTCCCTGTACAGTGAAAATATTTTCAGAAATATTGAAAATATGGAAGGAATCAAAGATTGGGGGACGATGCATCAATAACATTAGATATGCAGATGATACAGTCTTGATTGCAGACAATGAACAGGATCTGCAAAATTTAGTAGATGCGGTTGTTACACACAGTGAACAACAAGGGTTAGAATTAAATTGTAAAAAGACACAGATTATGGTCGTCACTAGGAAGAACGAAATACCACAGTGTAATATACAAGTAAATGGGAATATTCTTCAACAAGTGAATAGGTACAATTATCTCGGAACAGTAATAACATCTGATGGGAGATGCCTTGAAGAGATTAGAACAAGGATCGCCATGGCAAAAGTAGCCTTTAGCAAGATGAAAAACATACTGACCAATAAAAAGATGTCAATTGAAACGAGAAAAAGAGTGTTGAGATGCTACATAGAACCTGTACTTTTATATGGATGTGAAGCTTGGACAATGAGCAGCCAGGCTGAAAAACATCTGATGGCTGTAGAAATGTGGTTTCTGAGGAAAATGCAAAGAATACCATGGACAGCCAGAAAGACCAATGAACAAGTCCTTCAAGAAACAAATGAAGATCGTAAACTGATCAGAGACATTAGACGTAGACAGTCACAATTTTTTGGGCATGTTATGAGAAGAAATGATTTGGAGAACTTGGTGACAACTGGTAAGATCGAGGGGAACAGACCAAGGGGAAGACCTAGAAACAAGTATCTGGATGGCTTGGCCTTGTGGCATGGTCGAGACAGAAACGCGGAACTGATCCAAGACTCTGTTGATCGAGTGAGATGGCAGAACATGACCGCCCACGCTTACCGGCATGGCACATGATGGATGGATGGAGTCTGCTATTGCTTTCTGGAGGATGGAGACTCTTACCATTGTGAAAATAAACGCACAAATGTTTTCTTTAAATTTGCCTGAGACTGAGATCGAACTCGATTCGTCGGGATTGTAACATTTCGCTCACTATCCTTAAGCGTTTATATAAGATAGGTAGTATACGTCTTGTGAGCCTAGGTAGCGTAGTGGTTGACGCTCGCCTGCCAGCACTGTTGTCATTGGAGTGATACGCATAAGAGCGAATTCGAATTTTAAAAACGTAACACGGACTTTCAGGTCGACTAAGATTTGACACCCCAATGGCAGCATATGCAATGGACCATATTAACTGATTTATGGTTCTGGAGGATACTCAGCCTCCGAAAAGAGGTCACCGGACAGTGTTCATAAGTCTCTGAAAATTGTTTGGGAAAGAACGGCGGAGATCAAGCAAACTACACACCTCAATTCATTATGCCTACCTTGGCTTAAATTATATGGGCGCTTCACACTCAATAGACAGTAATTTTTTATATAAAAAGACCTGTCTGTATGTTGTAGTTGAGTCTCTCAGGGAAGCTGACCCACAAAAGCATATCTAGTCTATTATGCCGAATTGTGAAGCTTTGTTCAATGATCCTTAGTACGGTTGTCGGCATATAAATGGTACAGCGAGGTACCGGGTGATTCTATGTCTCACTAGACTTAGTATGTACAACAAATTTGAAAAATGAAGTACACTATGTCATCAAAACATGTGCTAAAATAGTCATAAAATTAGATACGATAGTCGCTGCTATGGTCTAAAGCTGTTTTTGGGGAAGCTAGAGAGTACCAATGAAGTATTCATTTCCCGTAGCCAGCAAGAAACTTATTCAACAAATTTATAACCGTAATGCGATAAGGAGATTGTTTATCATCAAATCCTGCTATAAATCTTTTAGCAACCATCCGTGTGTATCGACCGCCATTTAGAAGCACTTGTTCAACCAAATAAATTCTTTCTTTGGTTGGTAACATCGTTCTGTTTGTAATGCAAAGAATTACATCTTTGATTACGTTATGTATTTCATTTTTCAAATCTGTCCTATATACAAAGCGTAGTGAGACTTTACAAACACTCGGTATTACAAATTCATTGCACAGGAAACAAAAGTTGAAACAGATATATTCAACAAGAGCTGAGTATGAAAGATTATTGGTTATTAAATAGAACTGAAACAAGGACAACGAAGCATTTTCGACATGTAGAAAAACATGAATGTCTAGACAAAAATAAATATAGAAGGCAGTGTATCTAGAAATCAGTAGAGATATATCACAGAGTAGATGGGCATCAAGATGTGATAAATAATTTACACATAAGAGCAACAGTCAGGGCACGAGACTTTTGACTGAGACAACATTAAGAGCAACAGTCAGGGCACGAGACTTTTGACTGAGACAACATTAAGAGCAACAGTCAGGGCACGAGACTTATTACCGGGGCAAGATTTCGAAAGTCTGTTATGATGGCGAAGTTCTGCACAGGGTATGTACTTTTACAGTTAATTTGTGTATTGTCTAAGTTTCATACCCGTGTGCTCCCACATGAAACATGCAACCTCTTCTGTTGTTCTATCTGTTTCAGTCAGTCAATATTTTAATAGCTTGACTTTTTGCAGAACAATGTTTGTTCCCTTTTAATTTATGGCATTAAATTTCCATCACTGGTCGACAGTGAACATTCACTTTCAGAACGTCTACCTTATGTAGTGTCTTTTTATTGATTAATGTATCTATTGCCATATTTGTTTAACTCTTTCCATTATGCTTGTGTTTGTTTCATTGGGATGTACGTTTTGTTTTCCACTGTGTCTATGCACCGACTTAATTAGACTTTCTTGCGACGAATTGCACCTAAACACTGTCAAGGCAGGCAGATCAGGTCCTAAGTCTTGGTCGGCAAACTGGTCTAAGGTCGAAGCGACAGTTAGAGCATTGCTTTGCTGATTGTCACCGCCTCACCTTTAGAGATATTATTTAGAGGGCTACAACTCCAGCCCAAGGGATAGAAGAGAGTCACTCAGAGCCCGAGTAATCTAGAGCTTTCTAGAAGGACTGGTCATTGAGTCCAGGGTTCCGTGGACACTGATGTGGCCCGCCTATTGCGGGGTCCACGAGGAACTCGGACAGAGTTACCACCCGTGTCGGATTGGGACACGTGTGGACCGGCAGAGGACAGACGGACTTGAGAGAGGCAACAGGGCCTGCCTTTGAGGGACTCTATAGATATCAATAGATATATAGACATAGGCTAGATAGTTTGCTAGACTGTTGTATGATACCTATGTGTTTGATGTTCACTATCTGTGATATGTAATATAGCGCGGGTCTGTTTACCCACTGCGCCAACGCATACTGTATATGTAAATACAATAAATATTCGATCTCATAGCGAACAGATTTATTGTTGCCTGTATGAACCCAAGTTCAGTTACCTAGATAAGAGCAAGACGATGACACTGATGTGGTAGCTTCTGTAACTTGTCTTGTTCCAGGCGTATTGGGTTACCTTTCCTCTGCAGTAAACTAGACAGGCTGAGAGAGGGATCATGTTTCATGGGCAGCATTGGTCTCTACAGTTCACCCCGGCTTTGTGCTATGGAGAGGTTATTATGCCTTGTTTGAAAGCACAATAACTATCGTATGTCAATACGCAATGTCTCAGGAAAATTAGATTCTCAATTCTCATCTGTCTTGTTGATTGCAACACTTTGTTGTCAGCATACCAAAATTCGGTATTTGTATTCCTACGATTACAAAAGTGATCATATTGTTTGTTCCTTGTCAATATTTTCTGGAATATTGCTCTTGATCTTTTCAGTATCAGAATTAAACAGATACAAATATAACATGCACCCTTATCTGACTCTCTATTGTATATAACCCAAATTTGTAGTATCATTGCATGTTCTTAAACATGCCTTTTGTTCACTGTCTAGTGTTTTTTATGATCTATAATAAGTGTAATGTGAAGTCCATTTTATTCATTGATTTAACAAATGATATTATGAGATATATGTTTGTGAGAGTATGCACACACACACACACACACACACACACACGCACGCACGCACGCACGCACGCACGCACGCACGCACGCACACACATATACATATATATATATACGTACATACATAAATGAATACTGTTATAGTATGTAGTCTTTATGATAACTATTCACAGCACATATTGTTTTGCACAGACTAAATACATACACAAATGGCTTTCATTGCAGGATGTCTTTATTAACACTGACTATTTCTACTCACCCGAGAAAGTAATAAGTTCTGTTCCGTCGCAAGGTCGTTATATTATCGTTTTCAACCACTACCTTCACTTCACGGCCCATCACTTCAGTGTCTACGAGAGGGCTCTAATAGCAGTACGCGATGCTGTCCTGAGACTGTTGAAGCGAAATCCACAAGTTCTAATAATGTTACGGGTAAGAAGTTTGGTTTAGTTTACAATTCTTATAACATTATAATATAATCCGCAAGTTGCATTGTTTCAGCTGGTAAAGATGTATTCCGAGATAATATTTGTTAGTTTAGCTGAACTTTTCTGTGTTCGCTGGTATTGAACTCAAGCGTAGTCCATACACGTGTTACTATTTCTAATGCTATGGATTAATTTTTGCATGTGGTTTAGCATGTGGTAGACCCCGAGGTAGACCAAGAAGGCGGTGGAGAGATAATACATTTACAGACCTACAAGCACTTGGAATCAACGACTGGCAAGAGAAGGTCCACCAGAGAGACGAATGGAGACGGATTGTATTTGTAGCAAAGAACCTCAATGGCTCGGAACGCTGAAGAAGAAGAAGAAGAAGAAGATGTGGTTTAGCCTTCCATACTGCCAGTGTCCATCGCCATCAGGAGATCCCACGCCGAATTCTGAGGTACTTGTAACTTACCTCCCAAAGTCAAGGACTAGCAGTCAACTGACCAGTGTAGGGGTGTAACCCGCTACCTAGGCAGCAGCACACCGGATGTTTAAGAACGAACGCTCTTATCTATTCGACCAGGCTGAATGTTAGACCATTCTAGTGATAGAAGCCATACTTACCCATGTCGTTTGAGTATTCTCGTTCTCTTTACAAAGTGACAAGATGCCTACATAATCAATAACAGAATGATATAACCGGTCCATTTCTGACCATGTGGAGATGACCAAGTACGTCTAATATCTGCTCAGTATATACTCTAATGAAACCGAAGAGTGTGAATATAACAACATAAATGTAGCACCAGTACTACTAGAACAATGCATACTACATCCAAGCATTATAGATGACGTACACATATTTACGAACAAGAAAAATTCTGAACCAAAAGATATTGCTACTGAATTAACTACAGCGTTAGGGCTGGAAATTAATAAGAAACTACTTGTCTAGATATACGATACAATCAAGCTGTGATTAAACTGGCTATACTACCGGCTGATTGTAAAGTCTCACTACACTGTGTATGTAAAACAAATTTGAAAAATGAAATACATGACGTCATTAAAATGTGCTTCACAGTCCATCGTAAAAGCAATATGCAGCGAATGGTTGTCGTCGGCCGGAGTAATTCTTTGCACTCCAAACATAATAGTTTTATCAACGGAAGAAATAATATTGTTGGATTGAACAAGTGTTTTGAAATGGCGGTCGATACACACGGATGGTTGTTCGAAAAATGTATAGCAAGATTTCTTGATAAACAACCCCCTCATCTCATTACGGTTAGAAAGTTGTTGAATAAGTTTCTTGCTACAGGAAATGTGGAATATGCTCCGCGATCTGGCAAGAACGCTGTGTCTGAAGAAAGGTGTCTAGATATCCAAGACGGAATACTGAAAAGTCCAAGCAAGTCCTTAATGAAAATGTCGCAACAAGTGAACATATCAGTGCACATAATTCTTAAACAGGATTAAATTTTCATCCATACAGGATTTATGTTGTGTCAGAACTAACATAGTGTGATAATCAATCCAGAGTCAACTACTCCACGTGGTTTCAGGTTTTTATAGCTAAAAAAGACGAGTCAATTATCCATGTAATATTCTTCTCTGATGAGGCATGGTTTCATATATCTGGATACGTTAAAAGCCAAAGTAATCGTATTTGGAGCACATTTAATCCTAATGCATTTCATGAAGCGCCTCTATACGATGTGAAAACTGGGGTATGGTGTGCCGTCAGTAGAAAACCTATTGCGCCAATTTTCTTCAACAACACTATAAATACCGATCGGTACCATAGTGACATTCTGGTACGTTTTTTAGAACAGCTGAATGAAAGTGACATTGAAGAATTGTCAAGAATGATGCAAATGCACACACAGCTTGCGCATCAGTGCGGTCTTTTGTTTTTTTTTTTGTTTTGAAGAAATTGTCGCCAATCGGATAATACCCATTGGAATTTGGCCTGCTCGTTCTCCAGATCTAACTTTAATAGATTATTGTCTATAGGCTTTCTTGAAAGGACATATTTACAAAAATAATGTACACACAATTGAGGACCGAAAAGAAGCAATCATATTTACCATTCAAGAAATAACAACGGATACGTTGCAGAAGGTATTTGACAATATGAAGAGACGTGTACAGTCATGCCTTGTAGACCGTGGTGGATATTTCCAACATCTGATATAATAAATACTTCATTGGTACTTTCCAGCTTTCCAGAAACAGCGTTAGCCCATAGCAATGACTATTGTAACTAATTTAATGAACTGTTTAGCGCATTTTTTATGACATCATGTACTTCATTTTTTTTTTTAATTTGTTCTACATAAAAAGTGTAGTCAGACTTTTCAATCACCCTGTAGAATACTGCAGGAGCATCAAGTAATGTCCACACTTGTAGAACAAAAGTAGTAGAAGTCTGAATACTGGGAAATAACTTCTGTACAATATTAATATATAATATACTGGCTGACCAGGCCCGGCTTCGCCCAGACTCTGGTGGGGAGCATCTCATTTAATTCATATAAGTAGTCATATAAGCTCCCGTTCCCGACTGTCTGTCTGTCTGTCTGTCTGTCTGTCTGTCTGTCTGTCTGTCTGTCTGTCTGTCTGTCTGTCTGTCTGTCTGTCTGTCTGTCTGTCTGTCTGTCTGTCTGACGCGGCCCGGCTTCGCCCAGCCCCTGGTGGGGAGCATCTCATTTAATTCATATAAGTAGTCATATAAGCTCCCGTTCCCGTTCCCGACTATCTACTGTCTGTCTGTCTATTATTAGAAAGAGCACTTGAAAGATCTTTACATCTTCCCCCAACAATTAACTTGGGTAAATGGAGCGTCTCATTTAATTCATATTCGGCCCCTGCTCCCGTTCCCGTTCCCAAAAAAGACGACCCGGCCCGGCTTCGCCCAGTTCCTGGTGGGGAGCATATAATTTAATTCATATTAGGCGGAGCGAGGAGGAGGAGGGAGGAGACAGGAGGAGGAGGGAGGAGTAGGAAGGAGTAGGATTGATTAGGAGGAGGAGGGAGGAGGGGAAGGGAGGAGGAGGGGGAAGAGGGAGGAGGAAGAGGGAGGAGGAGGGAGAATGAAGGAGGAGGAGGAGGGAGAAGGAGGGAGGAGAAGGGAGGAGGCAGAGGGAGAAGGAGGAAGGAGGAGGAGGGAGGAGGAAGAGGGAGAAGGAGGAGGGAGAAGGAGGAGGGAGGAGGAGGAGGGAGGAGGAGGGGAGGAGGAGGGAGGTTGAGGTGGGGAGGAGAGAGAGGGAGGAGGAGGGAGGTGGCGGAGGAAGAGGGAGGAGGTAGAGGGAGGAGGAGGAGAGAGGAGGGAGGAGGAGGAGAAGGGAGGAGGAGGGAGGAGGGAGGAGGAGGAGGGGGAGAAAGGAGGAGGAGGGAGGGAGGGGGAGGGAGGAGAAGGAGGAGGTAGGAGGAGGGGCAGGAGGATGAGGGGAGGAGGAGAGAGGAGGAGGAGGGAGAAGGAGGGATCAGGAGGAGGAGGATGGAGGAGGAGGGAGGAGGAGAGTGAAGAGGAGGGAGGAGGGGGAGGAGGTATTAGGAGGGAGGAAGAGGGAGGAGGAGGAGGAAGAGGGAGGAGAAGGAAGAGGGAGGAGGAGGATGGAGGAGGAGGAATAGGGGAGGAGGAGGAGGAGAGAGGAGGAGGAGGAGGATTATATCGCATATGCCTGTAGATAACTGCAGCGAAAAGGTCCACCTATGTGAGAAATATGCAACAATTTTACATATATAGCAATTCTATATATACATTATAATGTAAATTAAATATTAAATAATAAGAAAATATGTTTGTACACTAAAAATACTATGACAGTTGGCAGAACGGGAATGATTAGAAGACGTGTAGAAAATGTCATCTCAATCGGATGGACCGTTCGCGAACGCATAATGGACACACATACAGACAGACAGACATACGGAGATTCTCTTTTATATATATATATATAGATTAAAAAAAAGTATCCACAACGACTATACTACAACAACTAATAGAAACACACACAAACAAGAAAAATGACATATTCAAAGCAATCTTCTTAAACCCAATACATCAAACTGCTCGCAGCATTAGCAGAATACAGACACCTAATATAGTCTAGCCGAAACTCAGCCACTGACAATCAGCACACCATAAACTATAAACAATAGCATATAATCATACATGTTTCAACACAAAATGTCCCAACTAATCACAGATTACGTAAAATGTCACCCCCATCACGTTTATACTTCACACTATATATGTTCAAACATATACTTTCACAGATAGTTATATTTTTCCAAAGTGTACCATTGTCCTCAATCAGTTGTTCTTAGTATTATTACTATCATTTGTGTTTTACAATCTTTAGTTTCCCTTATATTCCTTTTCAACAAAAGAATCTTCTTCTTCTTCTTCAGGTTCTTTGCTGCAAATACAATCCGTCTCCATTCGTCTCTCTGGTGGACCTTCTCTTGCCAGTCGTTGATTCCAAGTGCTTGTAGGTCTGTACATGTATTATCTCTCCACCGCCTTCTTGGTCTACCTCGGGGTCTACGGTCATTTATTTCCTGAGTGTAAGCGAGTTTTGTTTCCCTATTATCTTCCATTCTTTCTATATGCCCCAGCCATTGTAGTCTATTAGCCTTCATGATACCAGTGATTAGCGGGGACTTAAACAGATCATAAATGTCTTTGTTACTTCTTCTTTTCCACTCTCCACTTTGTGTATCCCTAATGGGTCCAAAGATGCGTCTTAAAATTTTGTTCTCAAAGGTTTGTAACAAGGCTTCGTCTCCTTTCGTTGTACTCCAGGTTTCAGAGCCATACAGCACAACTGGTCTGATCAGTGTTTTGTATATTGTGATTTTGGTGTTACGAGATAGCGCCTTTGATTTTAGTAGATGTTGTAGTGCATAGTATATCTTATTTCCACAGTTGATTCTAGTTTGTATTTCTTCCCTTATGATGTTGGAGCAGTTGAAGATCGCCCCAGGTATTTGTATGTTTCCGTTCTTTTAATGGTCATATTATCTATTTGTATGTGGCCAGAGTTTCTAGCCATTCCGTCTCTTGAAATTACCATATATTCTGTCTTATCTTGGTTGATAACCAGCCCCATCTGTTGGGCTTTTTCCTTTAAGTGAGTCAATATTTCCAATGTCTTTTGTTCACTTTGCCCTATAATATCTATATCATCTGCATAACCAAGCAGCTTGGATGTTCCTCCAATATCACATTCCTCCTTTACCTTCCTTACAACTTTCTCTAGAGCCAGATTGAAGAGTAGCGGCGATAGTGCATCACCCTGTTTCAAGCCAGATGTTATTTGGAAGGGGTCTGATTTCCTGCCTTTATATGTTACTATATTATAAGTATCTTCCATGCATAGTCTGGTCATGTTGATTAACTTCCTTGGTATTCCAAATTCCTGCATAGCATTCCATAGACTATTCCTATGGACACTATCATAAGCCTTTTTAAAATCCACAAAAATGTTATGGAGATCTCTTTTATATTCCCAATGTTTCTCGGCTATTTGTCGTAAGATAAATATCTGATCTATTGTTGATCTGTTTTGTCTAAAACCCGCCTGGTAGTCACCTAATATGTCTTCTGAATATGGTTTTAGTCTATTTAGTAATACTGCGGATAGTATCTTATAGCTTGTGGACAGTAGTGATATTCCTCTATAATTTCCACATTGGAACTTGTCTCCTTTCTTAAAGATAGGTATCAATAATGACTCTTTCCAGTCATGGGGTAATTCTTCTGTCCTCCAGATTTTTATTATTAGTTCGTATAGCTTTAGATGTAATGCATGGCCACCTGCCTTTATAAATTCAGCAGCAATTCCATCAGTCCCAGTTGCCTTATTGTTTTTAAGTCGTGTGATTACATATAGGATTTCTTCAAATGTAGGTTCTTCAATTTGTGGTTCGCATGTTAGAGCCTCTTCCTGTGGGAAAATGTGACTTGGAGCTTCACAATTTAGTAATTCAATAAAATATTCTTTCCATGTGTTGCACATTTCCTCATTGGTATTTATCATATTCCCATTTTTGTCTTTTAAACCATATATGTTTTGTTGGTGCCCTCGTTTCATTGACTTCAGTTCTTTAAAAAATTTTCTGGATTCATTTTTCTGGTGATTAGTTTCCATATCTTTGATTATATTACTCATATATTCTCGCTTCTGCTGTCTGACTATTTTTGTAGCCTCTTTACATTCATTTCTATAATGCTCTTCCTTTTGGATGTTATTGATGTCATTTAACCATACATGTCTGGCATTCTTCTTCCTAATGACTGCTTCTTCACATTTTTGATTGAACCATCTGTTCTTTCAACAAAAGAATACCTCACAAATATACAGGAGTGCACACTGTACAAAATTGTATTTATATAATCGTCAAGAGCCGTATTTAAAAAAAAAAAAGTAGAGATATTTAGACTTGTAGATCTCTTATTCACATATTTACAATACCCGTCAAATATAGAACTGAATCAGCATACGTTCCTTCTTTGTTACCGGAAATTGGGAAATATCAGTCAGGGACAAAAGTTCATTAATGTACCCAGCACAAAGGGAGGCTGTAGCTTGTAGGTCAAATGTTTTTGTCAACTGGGCAGTGGAAAGTATGACCATGATCAAGAAAGAAATGGTTTTATAAGTCAGCAAGAGTAATGTCAACATACTGCTGCACAATTATTGTAAAATTACAGTAACGTAACTGATAGAATGAAGTTATCCTGCTCATATTGTACACACATAGTGCGCTGTAAACAAACTAAAATAGATTACGTAATTGTATCATGCGCTTGTCAGACGTCATGTTTTTAGGTGTGATTTGATCGCAATCCAGTGAAGTTGGTAAAACATCGTTTTTTATAAGATGAAATTATGCAACAGACTATACACTGACTACAACATTATACAAACTATCTTCCTCAGGGGCCACATGTTTCAGAGCGAGATCCATACACCTATTTCGTGGGCGATGTTTGGGGACAGTATATCACTACAATCCAAAAGGAAACGTTTAGGGACTTACAAGACCATGTTATCTACTTCCCAACGTGGGACATAACTGTGGTGTCAAAAGATAGAACTTCCCATCCTGGATGTAATGACCATTTGTCTGACATGATGTTACACTATCTGTGTGGCAGACATCAGTAACTAAACAGATTCCGGGGGATCAAGCGATGAGGCAACGTAGCTTAAGCTAGATAGGAAACACATTGAGAAAACTTGATAATAGTATAAACAGAAAGGCATTTCTCTGGAATCCACAGTGCAAGCAAACTAGAGGAGATCTGAACACCACGGACAAGAGAATTATAGCTTAATGGGGTACGATGGAGGGACTGGAGATAGTAGCATATAGGATGGGTTAGCTTGAGTAGGTTGAGGACCTATACATCATTATGGGATAAAGCGCAGAAGAAGAGGGCAAAAAATAAGAAAGAAAGAAAGAAACGAGAGAACGAAAGAAAGAAAGAAAGAAAGACAGACAGAAAGAAAGAAAGACAGACAGACAGACAGACAGACAGACAGACAGACAGACAGACAGACAGACAGACAGAAAGGAAGAAAGAAAGAAAGAAAGAAAGAAAGAAAGAAAGAAAGAAAGAAAGAAAGAAAGAAAGAAAGAAAGAAAGAAAGAAAGAAAGAAAGAAAGAAAGAAAGAAAGAAAGAAAGAAAGAAGCAAAAGAAGAAGAAGAAGAAGAAGAAGAAGAAGAAGAAGAAGAAGAAGAAGAAGAAGAAGAAGAAGAAGAAGAAGCAGAAGATGATGATCATCATGATGATCATGAACGGGTTGGGGGTGGGGGGGGGGGGAGAGACGAAAGAACGATGAAACGTTTTGTTTTCCTCAAAGGGATAAAGAAATAGGAACGAAATCCCGTCTAGCATTCTGCTCTTCTTGTCTTTCTTCTTTCATACATTATGTCATTCATACGTCACTTATTTTATCATTTGAAACAACAACAATAACGCAGGCATTGAGAACGCATGTTTCTTTTGTGACATTCATAAACGTTTCCAGATAATTACATAATACTATGTTTATTATGGTGATAGTGACGCTTAATTTGTTGAATTGTATCTATAACAGTGGACATATACCTGATGATTTCTTGAATTATATCTATAACAGCGGACATATACCTGATGATTTCTTGAAATTTATTCGCATTGCTCCACCAAAGAAATCGAATGCAGCGGGATTAAGAGAACATTGAATATTTATTTTGATGAGTCATGTAACTAAAATGCTAATAAGAAGTATAATGAGAAGAAGAACAATGAATAAAATAAAACCATCGACATCGGCAATGTGGATGTGTGGAACAAACAACGCCATATGAGAACGTGAACAGAAAGAATGGATGCAATTAACAGAGACCTATATTTGTGCTTTATTGAATACACTAAGGTGTTTGATGAGGTTAAACACACAAACATAAAGGATTATGATATTAAAAATGTTAAACATTGATGGTAAAGATCTGAAAATAATAACATGTATTCTTCTTCTTCTTCTTTCGTTCGCCTAAAATATGTTTATAACTGCAATGCTGTCTCATGTATGAATCTAACAGTCTTTTTTAGTTCATTCAACGGTCCATAGAGTTTATCTTCCACTGTTGTCTCTCTAGGCCAGAAGGTTCGTTTCATTGGCCATGATGTTTTCTAGTTCTATTCGTTTTTTGGAACTATCACATGTTCTTTTTAATTTATATAACGAAAAAAAAAATTAGTGAAATCCTTACAAGACATGTCAGGAATATCAGTTCGTGAGCAAAATATAAACAACTTGCGTTTTGTTGATGACATAGATTTCTTTAGTGAAAATGAAACGCAGTTACACGAAATAATAGATATAAATACCGCGGAAAGTCAACACAAAGGACATAATGTAAATAACCGAAACACAGACGTAATGGTTATTACACAGAAACATTGTAAAACCAAGTGTACATTGAACCAATGGGAAATGTCAGTGTATTTAAGTATTTGGATAGTTTATAGTTCATCATCATCATGTGCCATGCCGATAAGCATGGGCGGTCATTTTTCGCCATCTCAAACGATTATACGAGTCGTGGATCAGTTCTGTGTTATTGTCTCGACCATACCACGTGGCCAAGCCATCCAGGTATTTACTTATCTGCATTTCCCTTGTCTTTTCCCTCTAATCTAGCCAGTTGTGAAAAATTTCTCCAATTTATTTCTGCTAATAATTTTGTTTTTGTCTGTCTACGTCTATTTTCTCAATTCAGTTTGCGGTTTTCACTTATTTCTTATAGAATTTGGTAATTGGTTTTTCGGTCTGACCATTATATTCTTTGCATTTGCCTCAGAAACCATGTTTTTTTAAAAAAAATCAGATGTTTTTCATCTTGTCTGCTCATTGTCAACGCTTCACATCCATATAAACGTACAGGTTCTATGTAGCACTTCAACACTCTTTTTCTCGCTGCAAATTACATCTTTTTATTTGTCAGTATATGTTTTCTTCTTACAAAAGGCTCCCTTCGCCATGGCGAGTCTTATTCTAATCTCTTCAAGGCATCTCCCATCTGATGTTGTGACTATTCCGAGATAATTGTACCGATTAAATTGTTTAAGAATATTCCTATTTATTTGTATATTGCATTGTGGTATTTTCTTCTTCCTAGTGATGACCATATGTGTCTTCTTACAATTTAATGATAACCCTAGTTGTTCACTATTTGGAGTTAAGCCTACATTTAACTCAAAATAGTTGGAGCTAAATGTAGAATTGTCCAATTAATGCAGCATTTCACCAGATGAAGAATATTCTATGCAATTTATCTTTATCAAACGAAGTGAATACAGGACCTCTTATTAGCTATATCGAGAAAATCCTTGGAAGCTAATCATGGGCAAGTGGAAGAGAAGTGGGGAATTATGTGGAGGTAGCAGATATGTGGTTTATATAGAAGAATGTTGAGAACACCGTGGACGGGCAGAAAGAGCAATACAAATGTCTTGAAAGAAGTTAACTCCCAAAGAGAAATATTTGCTCGTATTTGGAGGAGTAAGTCCACATTATTTGGGCATAATATGAGTTGGGCAAAGAAAGAGTACTTCGTGACAGCGTGAATCGGGTAAGAAAGGCAAAGGAACCAAATAAGGAGATGCTGGACAGTTGCATATCATGGCATGGAGGAAAATTAGTATCATAAATTATTTCCAGCACAGAAGGTCACGGCAGACAAGATCACCAACGTCACATATCATGGAGTATAATAAGAAGTAATGCTTGTGGGAAACACTTTTGGACAAGGACGCTTAAAGTTCAATTTAATTTTAAAAAATTATTTCTAGGAAGCTCCTGCTATGTCATAAGATAGTGTTCATATAGTTGCGGTTATATGCATTCAGGTTTATACTGTCTTTGCTGTGTAACAGAGTTCGACAAATGTGTTGTAGAGTATGTGTATATTACGATTTTATTTTGTTAATGTGAATGGTAATACTCAATGTATCAAGAACTGATAAGAACAGAAAGAAAGAAATCAGGACTAAAGTGGTGGTTATAGATGCACCAGATTTTATTAGATAGCAGCAAGTCAAATGGTTTGGCCATGCAAGTAAGTTACCAACTAACAGTATACCACAACAAGCAATGATGTACAGACCAGATGGAAGCAGAGGAAGAGACCGACCACGTAAACGATGGACGCAGGGAATAACAGAATCCATGGGAATATCGATACATGAAGCTCATAAGCGGGCACTCTCCCGCTGTTTATACTTCACCTCGACACCGCAAGGTACAAGAGGAACACGATGCGATGCAATGAGAATGAGAATAGTCTTGTTAAGGAGGAAGCGATTTCTTGGTGGAATAGCTGAAGATGCTTCGCTGTGTGTTTGAATTTTAACGATTGTCCCAGAATGTGGCGCAATAGCCAATATGTATTTATATATAAGAAGTGCATACCATCTGTGCTTTAATCAGGAACATTATTATCTTGGTAAACATGATTTGCGATTTATTTAACTAGAGTTAGACGATTAGAATAATTAAAAGTGAGTTTCTATCAATGATAAGACCCAAGGCTTTGTGTTCAGTGATATATACACATATAATATTATCAGTATTTGTAAACGTGCTGCTTGTGGTTTTTAAAATACAAATGTAGTTTTTATTCAAAAAAACATCAACACATTCATTCAAAGTATCTTTTATCGCATAAAAAATTCAAATATAGATACATTCATTTTTAGTAACATCTTAGGCTATCACATAATCTAATCTACGACGTAAGCCGTTTCCTTGCTATCCGTCTGTCTTTTCTAGAAGGTTCCCAACATTTATGAAAACAGCCTGGCACCAAATTTAGGTGGCGGGGCGAAAACAGAACTGTACATATTTTTAAAAAAAATTAATCCTAACATTGCTAGAGTATGCAGATAAAACATTATTGATAGCTTATAACGTAAAAGAGCTATTCTTTGGGTTTAATTTAGAAATAGACAATGCAAACAAGGACTTTCTATAAATATCAAGAAAACAGAAACATTGATTGTATCAAAGAAAAAAGATGACATCAACATGAGATAAAA
>OY992889.1:49167905-49192905 GCA_963921405.1 Cepaea hortensis | reverse complement strand
TTGTCGTTCGAGATAATTTACCATTATTATTGTCTTTGTTGCTGTTTTGTTTTTTATTTTGTTAAGGGGGCATGTAGTCTGTCCTGATGTAGTGTTAAAACAAGTTGCGACTGTATGTATAATGATTGGTGGCGTCTTTGATTTCTTGTGGAAGATTATTCCACAACTGAGTGGCAGAGTATGCTAAGGTTGTTTTATATGAGACTATCCTAGGTTTAGGGACATGAAGTATATTTGGTCGTTCGCTATGTCTTGCGTTATATTTAAACAATGGCGAAAGGTAGCTTGGGGCATTTTGAAATAGGATTTTGTGAGTTAGTTTAGCCTTATTAAAAAGTAGGCGTTTGTGGAGTGGCAGTAACTGAAGACGTTCATGTAGGTTAGAATTGTCTGCAAACTTATCACCATTGATTAGACGCACTGCCCTTATCTGGAGCGAATAAAGGCATTTTGTTATTGATTTGCAGCAACCAGCCCAGATTGTGGAGCAATAATCAATATGTGTTTGTATTTGGGAAGTATAGAATATCTTTTTTGTGTTTTCGTCGAGGAAGTTTTTAATTTTGGCAAGTTGGTATACTTTTTTGGCTATTTGTTTAACTAGAGCATGAACATGGGAATTAAAGGATAGATTTTGATCTATAGTTAGTTAGTTAGTCAATCGACAGATCATCCTCATTGCACATCGAACCATTCAGTCCATAAGTGCTTGGATCCCCTCCTCAGCCAATCCCGCAGCGTGTAGCGGCTAATGACGCCAGTTCTGTGTTGGATTATCAATCTTCTGTGGCTTCCTGCGTATTGTTCTTGTTTGGCCACCCCTCTTTTAATTTGCTGTTCTCGCAGTCTGGCCATGGTTGTAGATTCACAGTCATCACTTGATTCACGCAAAAGTCTTACTTCTCGTAGAGCATTCAGAATGTCAGCCTGGTCCATGGCGCGTCCGCCCTCCACAGTAGCCTCACCTGCGAGCTTGTCAGCCCGCTCATTTCCTTGAATTCCCGCATGCCCTGGCACGAAGATGAATCTAATCTTTGCCAGCCGAGACCGCTCCAGAGGCAGCAACCATTCTCTTCGGATTGACCCCTCCTCTATCCTCTTGATCATGTTCATTGAGTCGCTAAGGAAACATGCCCTAGTGAATGTCTGTGTCTCGAGCCATGTTATTGCTTTACTCACTGCCATGAATTCCATGGTCAGGCTACATGTGGTTTCAGTGAATGCACCAGAGTCCTCCTTCACAATTCTCCCTCCGGCCCGAGCTGTAAAGGCCCATGAGCTTCTCACATGTCGGACGACCGACCCATCTGTGTAGATGACCGCGTCACTGTCTAGCGAATTCTCGAAAATCAACGCTTGTACTTCAGCCTCCACAGCAGCCGGATTTTCTTGTCTGCATTTTCTATCTAGTTGGATTCAAACTGAAAAGGATGTGCAGAAATCTGTTGGCACTTGCACCCACTCCTCGCCAGGTTCTAAGTCCTCAAGTGAACACACCTGTTGAAGAATGTCTTCGGCTGGACCCATCCACGACCGTCCTCTTTTTAACCTGCTGCCCTTCACCTTCACAATTTCACTGTGTAGTGGATGTTGTGTGTTTGCGTTAACTCTGAGGTAGGCGCGTGCCCTGCAAACTTGTATTCTCTCTTCAATGGTTGGAAAATCAAGAAGGTAGCGCATCACCCTGCATGCTGTATCTCTTGTACATCCAAGAATAATGCGCATAGCTTCATTCTGTATCCTTTCCATCCTTTCTATCTGCTTATGGCTGAGAGTCAGGATTGCCATTGCATACTGCAAAACAGACATGACCAGCCCCTCGTACAGAAGACATAGATTGCGCTGCTCACAGTTTGCTGCCGCCATCACCCGCATCGCAGCCAAACCCCGCTTGGCCTTTGTTATCACCTGGTCTATGTGCTCATTATAAACAAGGCTTCGATCAAACCGTATCCCCAGGTAATTCATTGCCTGCGTTCTTTCCACCGTCTCTGAACACAGCATTAAAATTGGTGTTGGAGTGTTGACAGTATGATTATTCAACGAGAACCAAGTCACTGTTGCCTTTGTTGGGTTGACCATTGCCCCAGCTTCATCACACCAAGTACTTATGCGATTGAGTTCGGTTTGTAGTTCCACAGCAACCTGCTCTCTATCCTTACCCTGATGATACACTAAAACATCATCGGCATATGACAATGTCCTGCCAGGTCCAGTGATCTGCTCACTGGTGATTCTCACTGTGTAGGCGTTGAACAGTACCGGAGATAAGGGTGATCCCTGTGGTAGGCCAGGATATATTGTTGTTGGTTCCGAAGTCCAACTGCCACATCTAAAAACTACTTTCCGTTGGAAGAGCGCTGCAGCGATCCAACTAAGGAGGAATGGACGTACTTTTAGTTCAAGAAGCTGAAGCATTAAAAAGTCCAATGGTACTCTGTTGTACGCGTCCTCAAGATCAATCGCTGCAGCAAAGGTTTCAATGCCTGAGTGGAAACCTTCATAGACATCATGGGCAAAGACTGCTGCATTGGTCCAGGTTTCTCTTTTTGGACGGTACCCAAGCAGGATAGGTGGGAAAACACCTTGCCTTTCTAGCTGGCTTGATATTTTCCTGGCAATTACCTTCCACAGCAGCTTGCCTATTGTATTCTGCATGGTTATGATTCGATATCCCTGAATTTTTTTGTGGTCTTTGTCAGGCTTCGGCAAGATAATCAGATAGCTGCGTAACCACTCCTCCTTGATGCTAGCACTCCCTATACTGTTGTTATACATGTCTGCTAATTTCTCTAGCTCATTGTCGGTAACTTATGCTATCAGGCTCTGGAGCGTTGTTTTTTGATCGTCGAAGTACAGCCTTGGTTTCTTTCACTGTCACTGTGTCTTCATCCGAAGTGTTCTGGGCCTTGCACCTGTCTGAGGTGACCTCCTTGGCCAGATTTCGGCCTCCCATGTCTGTCTGGTTGCTCTGCTCTAGATAGCGTTCAAAGAGGGCTTTGCCCATGTCCTCGTCAGTCCTCTGTCAGATGAGGTCAGCACCTTGGAAGTCAGAAATGCTCTTATTCTTGACTACATCACTCATGCTTTTATGTAGTCGCCAGAACAATGTCAGTGACTTGTCTGTGCTTACTCTTTGACACACCTCTGCCCATTTTTTCGCTTTTAACCACCTTGACCAGTTTTTTGAAATAGCTTACTTTTGTGTGCATCTCTCTTTCTACGTGCATGCAGGGACTAGGATGACCAGCTCTGTTCTTCCTGGCATTTTGCCATCTCCTTACAGCACTACGCTTATCCACCCAAGCCTTCTTCACCTCGAAATTCCACCAAGGTGGCTGCTCCCAGCTTTATTTCCAGCCCTGAAGCTTTCTACGCTTGTCACGTCTTATTTTACTCACCACATCTTGCCCTGTAATGTCATACTGGGAAGTCTTTACCCTTAGCTTGTGCTGCCTGGGTCTGCCTTTCTCCACCAATATGCTGCAAGGGTGGTGGTCGCTGCCGTGGTGTCCTAGGATATCCCATCTACACACTGTAGTGAGTGAAGGTGAAACCAGCGCCAGATCAATAGCACTGTCCTCATCGCCTGGACGGCTTCATGTCCTGGTGACACAGCCACTGTTGATACAAACCAGGTCAATGGTTTCAAGCGCAGCCTCGAACTCCTCCCCCTGTGTATTGGAGGAAATGTTTCCCCATGATCTGCCTTTAGCGTTGAAGTCGCCACAGAAAATAACATTTCTCTCGTGACCTAATATGCCATGTAAGCACTGCCGCTTCTGGGCGTCCATACTTGCATTGCGATCTATGATAAGACCCAGTGCCGTGTGCTCGGTTACACGTTTTATAGGCGAACTACCACTGTGCAGCTGAAGAGTTCTCTGAGAGTTTAGAGTGTGAAGTCTTTGCCAGGTTCCTATTTGTCAGCAACCTAGCTTTGACAGGCACACATGGATTCTTCTTTTGCACCACACGAATGATAACTCGTACGTCGTACAAAAGGATATAAATTTATTCTGGACTAGTTACACAATAGCTCCGAGAGCTGATAACCACATGGATCATATACATCATGACAATATTACGTTATGACGTTATCGATGGTAATATCTACTGTATTAATCTAAGCCTAAGTCACCACTACTTCTACTGTCCTATAAACAACACAGTATTCAGAGCGAATACTACGATCTGTCGCCTACGCTGTCTTGTCCCCGTCTGCTTGACTTTCGTGGCGTGTCCAGCCACGAGCCGGTGACCCTTCGTGCGTTAGCAGGTTTGCGTGCTCGGTATTCCAGCACTCGTTTAGTGGCTTGTCAATAGGTTATTCTTCTAGAGTTACCACTATTAATGGATACTCCTCGTGGTACTGGTTTCCCCAACCTAACCTGGATAACTCCTGGTCATGCCCCACCGTGTCCCCTTTTATGACACGTGTGTGTCCAGTCGGAGAACTGTCTGTCCCTTCTATTCCCTATTTCCTAGATAGGGATGTTATCTCTATCCTGTCTTAGTCCTATTCCTTAGTTCTACTCCTCTCTTCTCTATCTGCCTACATGTGGCTCTTTGACAGGCTCTCCCTCCGTCTGTGTTGCGTTACAAGCTTTTAGCTTATGGGTGTAACGCAAATGGTTATCTAAAATATTAGGCCTGTCTAATTTTGTCAAAGGCTGCATGAGCTTGTTAACTATGTTCTGGGTATAGCACAAGACTTTTACTTTCCAATGTCACACTGTTGTATCACTTCACTTGGCTATTGATTATCACACCACACTAGTACAGTTGGCTAGAGCCCTTGCTCATTCTAACATTATACTCTTCCGGTTTCAAGATGGCGACGGACGGTCGTGTTGTTTTGTAGTCGTTAACTTTTTCGCGACGGGGATGGATTTATTCATCTCTGGCGTGTAATTGGTGTGCCAGGATGTAAAACCAGGAGTTTCTACTCAAGATCTGCGCGGGTGCTACGGAGTTCGTGCATCGAGCGAAGCCATCCTTGAGTGAATTTTCAGCAGCGTGTATGGTTCAAATCAGTCTGTGTTTACGTTTTTTCAACATGGCGGAACAACGTGTGTTTTCCGATGGGCCAGCAGTCAACATAACGAAGCGGCGTGGTAGCCGCGCAGGGAAAAAGAAACAAGGTAAGCGCGGAGGTTTGAGGCGTTTTAGACTCAAGTGTCACCGTCTAGGACTCAGGAACATCCGTATTCTATATTGGAACTGTGCCAGTGTAAAACAACGGGGCTCTATTTTAGAAACCCTAGTTTACAGGAACGACATTGTAGCACTCCAGGAGACGAGACTGGGCGATCAGCTACTCCGAATTGCCGGCTTCAAATGTTTCTACAACAGACGACATCTGGGAACGGCGATTCTCGTTCGCGACAGCATGGTGTCGTCAGAGCTAGACATGTCCAGTTGGGACAGTGACGATATACAAATACAGGCGTTGAGAGTTCATTCCAGTATACCATTCGTGTTGGTTAATGTTTATGCCCGCAATGCGAGTATGGACGCCCAGAAGTGGCAGTGCTTAAGTGGCATATTGGGCCAAGAGAGAAATGTTATTTTCTGTGGTGACTTCAACGCTAAGGGCAGAGCATGGGGAAACACTTCCTCCAATACACAAGGGGAGGAGCTCGAGACTGCACTGGAAACCATCGACCTGGTTTGTATTAACAGTGGCTGTGTCACCAGGACAGCAAGCCGTCCAGGCGATGAGGACAGTGCTATTGATCTGGCGCTAGTTTCACCTTCACTCACTACAGTGTGTAGATGGGGTGTCCTAGGACACCATGGCAGCGACCACCACCCGTGCAGCATATTGGTGGAGAAAGGCAGAACCAGACAGCACAAGCTAAAGGTAAAGACGTTCCAGTATGACAGTACAGGGCAAGATGTGGTGAGTAAAATAAGACGTGACAAGCGCAGAACGTTTCAGGGCAGGAAAAAAAGCTGGGAGCAGCCACCGTGGTGGAGTTTCGAGGTGGAGAAGGCTTGGGTGGATAAGCGTAGTGCTGTAAGGAGATGGCAAAATGCCAAGAAGAACAGAGCTGGTCATCCTAGTCCCTGTTTGCACTTAGAAAGAGAGATGCACACAAAAGTAAGCTATTTCAAAAAACTGGTCAAGGTGGTTAAAAGCGAAAAATGGGCAGAGGTGTGTCAAAGAGTAAGCACAGACAAGTCACTGAAATTGTTCTGGCGACTACATAAAAGCATGAGTGGTGTAGTCAAGAATAAGAGCATTTCAGACTTCCAAGGTGCTGACCTCACCTGGCAGAGGACTGACGAGGACAAGGGCAAAGCCCTCTTTGAACGCTACCTTGAGCAGGGCAACCAGACAGACATGGGAGGCCGAAATCTGGCCAAGGAGGTCACCTCAGACAGATGCAAGGCCCAGAACACTTCGGAGGAAGACACAGTGACAGTAAAAGAAATCAAGGCTGTGCTTCGACGATCAAAAAACAGTGCTCCAGGTCCTGATGGCATAAGATACGACGACATAAATAGGTGTACCGACAATGAGCTAGAGAAATTAGCAGACATGTACAACAACAGTATAGGGAGTGCTAGCATCAAGGAGGAATGGTTACACAGCTATCTGATTCCCTTGCCGAAGCCTGACAAAGACCACAAAAAAATTCAGGGATATCGAATTATAACCATGCAGAATACAATAGGCAAGCTGCTGGAGAAGGTAATTGCCAGGAAAATATCAAGCCAACTAGAGAGGCAAGGTGTTTTCCCACCTACCCTGGGTGGGTACCGTCCAAAAAGAGAAACCTGGACCAATGCAGCAGTCTTTGCCCAGGATGTCTATGAAGGTTTCCACGCAGGCACTGAAACCGTTGCTGCAGCGATTGATCTTGAGGACGCATACAACAGAGTACCACTGGATTTTTTTATGTTTCAGCTTCTTGAACTAAACGTAAGTCCATTCCTCCTTAGTTGGATCGCTGCAGCCCTCTACCAACGGAAAGTAGTTTTTAGATGTGGCATTTGGACTTCGGAACCAACAACAATATATCCTGGCCTACCACAGGGATCGCCCTTATCTCCGGTACTGTTCAACGCCAACACAGTGAGAATCACCAGTGAGCAGATCACTGGACCTGGCAGGACATTGTCGTATGCCGATGATGTTTTAGTGTATCGTCAGGGTAAGGATAGAGAGGAGGTTACTGTGGAACTACAAACCGAACACAATCGCATAAGTACTTGGTGTGATGAAGCTGGGGCAATGGTCAACCCAACAAAGGCAACAGTGACTTGGTTCTCGTTGAATAATCATATTGTCAACAATCCAACACCAACTGTAATGCTGTGTTCAGAGACGGTGGAAAGAACGCAGGCAATGAATTACCTGGGAATACGGTTTGATCGAAGCCTTGCTTATAATGTGCACATAGACCAGGTGATAACAAAGGCCAAGCGGGGTTTGGCAGCGATGCGGGTGATGGCGGCAGCAAACTGTGAGCAGCGCCATCTATGCCTTCTGTACGAGGGGCTGGTCATGTCTGTTTTGGAGTATGCAATGGCAATCCTGACTCTCAGCCATAAGCAGATAGAAAGGATGGAAAGGATACAGAATGAAGCAATGCGCATTATTCTTGGATGTACAAGAGATACAGCATGCAGGGCGATGCGCTACCTTCTTGATTTTCCAACCATTGAAGAGAGAATACAAGTTTGCAGGGCACGCGCCTACCTCAAAATTAACGCAAACACACAACATCCACTACATAGTGAAATTAGGAAGGTGAAGGGCAGCAGGTTAAAAAGAGGACGGTCGTGGATGGGTCAAGCCGAAGACATTCTTCAACAGGTGTGTTCACTTGAGGACTTAGAACCTGGCGAGGAGTGGGTGCAAGTGCCAACAGACTTCTGCACATCCTTTTCAGTTTGCATCCAACTAGATAGAAAATGCAGACAAGAAAATCCGGCTGCTGTTGAGGCTGAAGTACAAGCGTTGATTTTCGAGAATTCGCTAGACGGTGACGCGGTCATCTACACAGATGGGTCGGTCGTCCGACATGTGAGAAGCTCATGGGCCTTTACAGCTCGGGCCGGAGGGAGAATTGTGAAGGAGGACTCTGGTGCTTTCACTGAAACCACAAGTAGCCTGACCATGGAAGTCATGGCAGTAAGTAAAGCAATAACATGGCTCGAGACACAGACATTCACTAGGGCTTGTTTCCTTAGCGACTCAATGAACATGATCAAGAGGATAGAGGAGGGGTCGATCCGAAGAGAGTGGTTGCTGCCTCTGAAGCGGTCTCGGCTGGCAAAGATTAGTTTCATCTTCGTGCCAGGTAATGCGGGAGTACAAGGAAATGAGCGGGCTGACAAGCTCGCAGGTGAGGCTACTGTGGAGGGCGGACGCGCCATGGACCAGGCTGACATTCTGAATGCTCTACGAGAAGTGAGACTTTTGCGAGAACCAAGTGATGATTGTGAATCTACAACAATGGCCAGACTGCGGGAGCAGCAAATTAAAAGAGGGGTGGCCAAACAAGAACACTACGCAGGAAGCCAAAGAAGATTGATAAACCAACACAGAACTGGCGTCGTTAGCCGCTACACGCTGCGGGATTTGCTGAGGAGGGGATCCGAGCACTTATGGACTGAATGGTTCGATGTGCAACGAGGATGATCTGTCGACTAACTAATCAACTAACTAACATTATACTTCTTGGGAGTTGTGTGGCCCGAAGCCGTTGTCTTTATAGACCTGCTCCTCCAATTGTCAATTTAACTGACAACCCAAACAAATTGTCCCTATTATGGCTACAATACATGAATTATGTTCATGCTCCCATATAATATTTACTCCAACTTGTATACATGCTTTGTGCGCTAATGTTCACCTATCTAGCTTCCGCTCGTGAAGAAATCTTTCAGTGTTACACTATTGTTTCGAAAGTCTGTAGTGCCCCCTGTTCAGAGTAGTTATGCCCCTTTGCAAGTACTGATGTCTGCATCTTTATCTGTTAGTTTTCCTGATTGGTTGCGTGTTTGTATTTAACTTAAATTACAAACATGTGTGTATGTCTATAATTTACATGTATGTTATCTTTCAAGCGCCATAAAACGGTTTATTGTAGTCACAAACGAGTGTGTAAGGCTGATTTATGACTACTTGGCCGGTTTAGGAAGCTTAAAATATGTTTCCTATCTCTATAATGTAAGTATGGCAACAACACGGATAAAAAATGAACAACACATTGTGATTCACAAATTGACACGGACGAATTACAAAAACGTGTTGTGCGGCTAACAATCCGCAAAATGTCTCATTCCTCTGTATTTATTTCATTCACTCATTCACTTTTACACTTCTTTCATTCACACTTTCATTCCATACTGGTTTTAAAAAGGCGTTATGTCATTAAAATACTGTTGTACAAAAGGAAATGAATGAAAAATATATTTACAATAAATGGTTGGCTCAATTTACAAAAGTTTTAGCGCCAAATGACTGTGCCGTATTTCTGCACCGGTCATTTCTGTACAAAAATTTACATGATTGTGAGGATCGTTTACTACCAATCCTGAGAGTAATGATTACTATACTTAATCTAATCTACGTTGGTGTGCTGTCCTACGCTAACTAAGATAAATAACTAAGTTAGTTAGTTAGTTAGTTAGTCGACAGATCATCCTCATTGCACATCGAACCATTCAGTCCATAAGTGCTCGGATCCCCTCCTCAGCAAATCCCGCAACGTGTAGCGGCTAATGACGCCAGTTCTGTGTTGGTTTATCAATCTTCTTTGGCTTCCTGCGTAGTGTTCTTGTTTGGCCACCCCTCTTTTAATTTGCTGCTCTCGCAGTCTGGCCATTGTTGTAGATTCACAGTCATCACTTGGTTCTCGCAAAAGTCTTACTTCTCGTAGAGCATTCAGGATGTCAGCCTGGTCCATGGCGCGTCCGCCCTCCACAGTAGCCTCACCTGCGAGCTTGTCAGCCCGCTCATTTCCTTGTACTCCCGCATGATGTGTTAGTTACCTTAATGTGTGTTTCTAAATATGATGGTATAAATTCTCAATGAGGGTATCAATTTTAAGTAATGTTTCATTTAACTAACTCTATGAAAATGTGTTTAAATGATGATGGATTAAAGTTGTGTTTACTAAGTTCAAGAGTACGATCTAATGATTTGACATATATGAATTTCTGACTTAGTGTAGATGGAGTTTAACTCTTAAATGTTACTAGTTTCCTATTAAACAAAAATATATGGGGATGGTTTTATAAATTCTATTGCAACTAAGAAAGTTATGATATTACATGCAACTGTCATAAAAACATGTTATGATACATATCACATACATTTTTATCTCTACAATAATTACTTCCAGGTGTGTTGTTGGAGTCGCGTTCTCTGTTGAATCTCATTGAAATAGAGTCATATAGACAATGTCTGATATATACGCTCTCGTCCTGGGTAAAGTTTGAATACAGACCTACTCACTGGTTACATATAGAATATGATGATGGCGTAGACATCTCCTAACGTGTCTGTCCTTTCTCACTCGTCATGACATAGTTCATGCTAGTCAACTTAAAACGATTCACAATTCTAAGAGCACAAAAGTGTCTATAATTCAACATTCTGGACACAGATTACTTAAAGTGTCAGTGAATGAGGTGCTGTAGAATGGCTACTATCTGGTCCATCAGATATCTCAATCTGAGTAGGTCTGCTGAGCGTGTCTGCCAGTAAGTTCATCTTTCCCTTTATATGTTTAATAGTGAACGAGTAGTTCTGGAGAATCAAAGACCACCTATAGATCCTATTATTTTTGTGGACTCCAGACTTCATAACTGTAAGAGGGGAATTATCAGTTTCGATGACAAAATGAGTGCCCGCTAAGAATCGGTGAAGTTTACGGACACAATAGATGACGCTTAAGGCTTCTAATTCAGAGACTCAATACCTCGACTCAGTAGGTGTAATTTTACGGCTTACATAAATGATTGGGTGGAAGATTTCCTCATGGAACTGGCCTAGTAAGCCGGCAATGGATATAGCGCTTGCGTCTGGACGGAGAAAATACGTAAGGTTTGGATTAGGTAAGCGCAGTATTGGTACAACGCTAAACATTTGTTTTAATTTTGATAATGCATCAATTAAATCTGTATCTTTTACATTCAGATTTAAAGATGATTTCAATACATTCGAAAAGACGCTGGTAATCTCAGCTAAATTAGGTATGAACTTGTTGTAATAATTTACTAGACCAAGTAAGCTTCAAACTTGCTTCTTGGTCGTTGGCGTTGTTAGATTTAAAATTTTAGTTACAATTTTATCATCTGTTTTAAGTTGAGCCCTTGTGATGGTATGGCCAAGGAAGTCAATTTCTTCCAAACCCAACTCAACTTTTGTTGGTTTCACAGTAAGACCGAATAGTCTCAATCTATCGGAGACGTGTCGCAGTTTCTGTAGATGTGTTTTCCAGTCTGCCGTATGAACACATATATCGTCAATATACGTCTCCGTATTCGTTACTCCATGAAGAAGATCACTAGTGAGTCGAACAAAAGTGGCTGGAGCATTACGAAGGCCAAAAGGAAGGAATCGCCACTCATAAAGACCTAAGGGTTTGAGAATGCAGTCAGAGGAATAGAAAGTCTGTGCATTGGGACTTGCCAATATCCCTTTGTTAGGTCGAGTTCAGAATAGATCCTAGAAGTTGACATGTTGAGAATCAGGTCTTCGCAAGATGGAATTGGCTCTGCATCTACCTTGGTGACATTATTTAATTTCCTATAATCGACACAGAGGCGAATCGTTGAGTTCTTTTTCTTGACCAAGACAATAGGAAAAGAATATTCTGACTGCGACTTTTAAATTATTCCACTCGACTCAAGACTAAGGATTTCCTTGTCGAGTTTTTCCCTGTAACTTAGAGGGATGGAATAAGGTCGGCATTTGATAGGGGTGTGATCAGACAGAATAATGGAGTGTTCTATCCTGTCAGTCCTACCTGGAATGTCGGAAAAATGTCTCTGTATTCCGTTACTAATGCTATTATCTGTCGTCTTTGCTCGTCTGTGAGTCTTCGTTCTATCCGTATGCTATCAATTGTCGTAGTCATGTCTACTGTCGGAACTGGTAGTTCCATATCGTCGTCCTCTATCTGATTCAGTACTGTGGTGGTACTAAGTGCGTGTTCTGTTTGCTGAGTACGTGTATCTGCGATGTCGTCGTCTTCTGTCACACTCACTAGTGTAGTTGCGTTATGTACGTCTGTCGTCTGGTTGCTTGGTATAGATGCATTCTGTTCGTCTGTCATCTGTTCTTCTTGTCGTGAAAAGTAAGGCTTCATCATGTTGATATGAAATATCTTAAATTTTTGGTTTATCGATATTTCATAATCGACATCTGATATCTTTCGTACCACTTTGAATGGCCCTTGCCATGAAGTTAACAATAAGTTACGTTTATCTGGTAATAGAAGTAGAACCTCCTGTTCAGGTTCGAGGTGTATGGTTTTGGCACCCTTGTTGGCATAATGGCGGTAGATCTGTCCTTTTCTCTCCAAAGATGAATTGGCTATTACACACGACGCCTTCATAAGCAGATAGAAAGGATGGAAAGGATACAGAATGAAGCTATGCGCATTATTCTTGGATGTACAAGAGATACAGCATGCAGGGCGATGCGCTACCTTCTTGATTTTCCAACCATTGAGAGGAGCAGCTGGCCGAGTGGATAGAACGCCGGACTGCCGGACTCTCATTCGGGAGACCCGGGTTCTATCCCCGGTAAGGTGCGGGATTTTTTTCTGTCGGGGGCAAAAAGAAAATCCTAACCTGCACAGTTTGCGGCGACTGCACTAGCCAGGCGGCCTTTATTCCTCAGGCTCAAAGACCCCTCTGCCATACACCGCAAGGTACTATATTGGCAGTAAATGACAGAAGAGAGAATAAAAGTTTGCAGGGCACGCGCCTACCTCAGAATTAACGCAAACACACAACATCCACTGCGTAGTGAAATTAGGAAGGTGAAGGGCAGCAGGTTAAAAAGAGGACGGTCGTGGATGGGTCAAGCCGAAGACATTCTTCAACAGGTGTGTTCACTTGAGGACTTAAAACCTGGCGAGGAGTGGGTGCAAGTGCCAACAGACTTCTGCACATCCTTTTCAGTTTGCATCCAACTAGATAGAAAATGCACTCAAGAAAATCCGGCTGCTGTTGAGGCTGAAGTACAAGCGTTGATTTTCGAGAATTCGCTAGACGGTGACGCGGTCATCTACACAGATGGGTCGGTCGTCCGACATGTGAGAAGCTCATGGGCCTTTACAGCTCGGGCCGGAGGGAGAATTGTGAAGGAGGACTCTGGTGCTTTCACTGAAACCACAAGTAGCCTGACCATGGAAGTCATGGCAGTAAGTAAAGCAATAACATGGCTCGAGACACAGACATTCACTAGGGCTTGTTTCCTTAGCGACTCAATGAACATGATCAAGAGGATAGAGGAGGGGTCGATCCGAAGAGAATGGTTGCTGCCTCTGAAGCGGTCTCGGCTGGCAAAGATTAGTTTCATCTTCGTGCCAGGTCATGCGGGAGTACAAGGAAATGAGCGGGCTGACAAGCTCGCAGGTGAGGCTACTGTGGAGGGCGGACTCACCATGGACCAGGCTGACATTCTGAATGCTCTACGAGAAGTGAGACTTTTGCGAGAACCAAGTGATGACTGTGAATCTACAACAATGGCCAGACTGCGGGAGCAGCAAATTAAAAGAGAGGTGGCCAAACAAGAACACTACGCAGGAAGCCAAAGAAGATTGATAAACCAACACAGAACTGGCGTCGTTAGCCGCTACACGCTTCGGGATTTGCTAAGGAGGGGATCCGAGCACTTATGGACTGAATGGTTCGATGTGCAACGAGGATGATCTGTCGACTAACTAACTAACTAACTAACTAACTAACACGCCTTCATAATTTTGTCGCGTGTTTCTGTTACCATCTCGTAAGGTGTTACAGGAGTTGGACTATCTGATGTATTAGTGATTAACTGATGGTAAATAGTTAGGGGTCCACGTGGGTTAGCCCCATAAACTAATTCGAATGGAGAGAAACCCGTACTTGATTGCGGAATTTCTCGATAGGCGAACAGCACTGTTGGTAACAGTGTATCCCAATCAGATGGGTTCTCTGCTGTCACCTTAGCCAGCATATGTTTAAAGTCCCCGTTAATCTTTTCTATGATTCCATTGCTGGCAGGATGGTAGTCGGTCGTGAAATGTTGCTTAATCCCTAACATTTTTGTAAGGGCTTATGTAGCAGCCGATATAAACTGAGTTCCACGATCCGATAGAATAGTTCGAGGGAATCCGAATCGGGAAAACAGGTGCAAAAATACATTAGCTACATCTTTGGAGGTAATATATTTTAGGGCTACCGCCTCGACCCATCTTGAACAGATGTCCACCAGAGTTAATATAAATCGGTTTCCTTTGTTCGACACCTGATTTAGGGGTCCAACAATATCCACCGCTACACTTTCAAACGGTCTAGAGGCCAATGTTGACGGTTGGACTTCCGCTGTTACATGCTTTCCCTTTCTCACTAACTGTTGACAAATGGTACACGAACGACAAAAAGATTTGATATTATTACAAAATTTTGGCCAGTAGAAATGCGCTAGAATTCTGGCTCTAGTTTTGTCATAAGCCAAATGTCCAGCAAACGGTGAGTCGTGTGCAATCTTTAACACGGTTTGTCGGTGTTTTAAAGGTAGCACCGTCTGCTGAATTTCATGGTTATTGGTGGTATAATATCGCAGAATTCCATTTTGGAGTTTGAAATACCATGAGGCATTTTTAGTTACTTTAGCCTTTTCCCCTAATAATTTCAGATAAGGTGAAATGGTTCGGTCGGCGCGTTGCGCCTCTATAAAATTTTGTCGGGTGGTATTATCAATTGTACCGCTAGGTGTTAAAAGTTGTAACATCTTCTCCTGCAGGTCATCTTGATGTCTCTGTGTCTCTGACCTGGTTACTGCATTAACCATGTTAGTTTCTTTCCAGGTTAATATTTCATCAACAGTGCAGTGTTTTAACCCTGGTAGGCAGCCAAGAATCAGGTCGGTGAACGGGTTGTGAAAAATAGCGCACGTAAATGTGCCGGAAAAGAACGGGGTGTTTATACGGACTTTTGCTAGTGGGTATTTCTCAATATTACCCGAAAAGGTACGGCATTTCACAAAACCGCCCGTATAATCCTCTGGGTTGGCTAGTTCTTTCCTTAACCCGATTAAAGTACTCCCACTATCCAGTAAACATTGGCATGGATAATCATTGACCAGTGCATCGTGGAACATTAGATTGCCTCTGGAAGCTATAGCTGCGTTCGCATTTCAACTAGAGAATGGTATAATGTGCCCACATTTAAGTTTTCCGTCAGTATGGAACTGGTGACAAGTTTCACATCTCTCAAAGTTTAAAATATCTGTAACAGCCACATCCTCACAGTCATTGAAAGGTAATACATTCTCATTCTCACACTCAGTTTCACTGCCACTATCGGAAGATGTGTCAATCAGTACAGCATTGCTGGCTTTCATTCTCTGACGACCCAAACATCTTGAGCTATAATGCCCGTACGAGGAACAAAAAAAAGCAACATTTGACCGCACGCTTGTATGCACTTCTTTTGCTTTCCTGCTTTTTAATCATCATTTCGAGATGTGCAGGGTATGACGGGTTCTTGTCACACATAGAATATTGTTGGTGATTTAAATTACAGTACATACATAGAGGTGGCTTTTGGTCTTGCCTATCTTTCTTTTGGTAAGATTTCTGACTGAAAGATTTTCTAGTCTGGTTTTTGGCAAAAGTCGCAATTTCAGATTCATTTATAGATGATTTAAAAACGTCTCTGTTCGACGAGAAATAAGCCGAACCTCGTTTTTCCAATTGTTCCAGTGACACAATGTCTCCTTGTTGCAGGAACTTAGCGAAGGGAGATGGAACCGTAGATATAACTTTGTCCATGATCATTAAGTCTTGTAGCTTATCAAAACTTTTCCCTATTTTCGCTGCCTTAAGCCATTTACTGAAGACACTTTGAATGTTGGACACATAATCGATGAACGTTTCGTTCGATTTTGGTTTAATTTGAGAATACTGGATCTGATATCCAGGAGCATCTAGTAAAAAATGCTGCATAATTCTACCCTGTATATATTGATAGTTAGTTCTTAACTCTTCTGGAATTGATTCAATTACTTTCAAGGGCTCACCAGAGAGGTTCTTCATATAGATCATCGCCCAATCTTCCAAAGGAACTTTTTGAAATTTAAGCTGGAACTCGATATTCTCGGTCCAGGCGGAGATGGAATCTCCTTGGCAGTAGGGCTTCACAATCCCTTTATACTTAGTAAATTTTTTCTGCTCTTCCTGACTCTTTTGCTTAGTGGTAGCTATCTGAACATGCGAATCAATCTCCATTTCTTTTATTTTTAATTGTGTCTGTGAGTCTACTTCAATTTGTTTTTGTTTGGTGGCTTCCTGTAATTCTATTTGTTTTTGTTTGATGGCTTCCCCTAATTCTATCACTTCTTTCTGGTGCTGTCTTTCGCGCGCCCGTTCATCTCTTTCTTCCTTCTCAATCACTGTCTTCCTATCTATATATTCTTTGTATTCCTTCTTAGACCATTGTTCTAATTTATCCCCGCTATGGCCTAGTTCTTTCCCTGCCTGGATAAATTCCCCTAGTGTTGACATTGTATAAATTTAAGTTCACACACTAATGGTACTAAAAACACATTTACAAGCAATAAGTATGAAAATTTACAGTATCGCACTGGAAAAACAAGATGTGTTCATTAATTGAGAATATCAAAACATGTAACGATACTCTTCTGATTTTATGACACTTCGGCCACTTGGGATGTCACACCTCTTTCTCGTACACAAGATTGATCGGCTCGCTACTACGATCGATGTTCCTGTTCCGTAGAGCAGCAACAATTAATACATTGCATGTGTTACAAAATACAAGATAGTAAATAACTTAAGTCTCCCAACCTTTACGATATGAAAAACACAAATGTGATATCATTGATATGAATGATATGAATAATATGATTGAATGAATGAATCGTCAATGAATCGTCAAATGTCGGTCTATGTCGTCTTGTCTTCGCTTTCTGCTGTCTCTGACTGAGCTATATTTTCTGATCGTTTTCTGCACACTAGTCTAATTTTCCCTGTACTGACTGTATTTTTGACATTGTACTATTTTGTGGGTAAGTTCACTGAATCATCGAGACAAAAATATAAGATCCTCACAAATACTCATCAAAATAATGAAAATAATCAAAATAGGCAGAATAATCCCAACATAATTCTTGTGGGTATTCTTACCGAGTGAATTATAACCATGAAATACAAATACACAAAATAATGATCGCACTGTTCTTAAACGATGCTTTCAAAACATTTCAATGTGAGCGTGGTGCGTCATTTTCACAGGTCAATTTCAAGACCCCAATAATCGATAATAATAGCACAATCGTGGTTTGGGTAAATCTCCATCTTACCAGTTCAGACCAAATGTAATCCTAATACTTAAATATAGATTATACCAAATATGGATTAAATATAATCTGCTATTTATGTGGGTTAATGGTTCAAAATAATTGCTTGAACATGATTCAAGCCCCACCTTCTGACACCAAATATAATCCTGCCTGTCAGCAACCTAGCTTTGACAGGCACACATGGATTCTTCTTTTGCACCACACGAATGATAACTCGTACGTCGTACAAAAGGATATACATTTATTCTGGACTAGTGACACAATAGCTTCGAGAGCTGATAACCACATGGATCATATACATCACGACAATATTACGTTATGACGTTATCGATGGTAATATCTACTGTATTAATCTAAGCCTAAGTCACCACTACTTCTACTGTCCTATAAACAACACAGTATTCAGAGCGAATACTACGATCTGTCTCCTACGCTGTCTTGTCCCCGTCTGCTTGACTTTCGTGGCGTGTCCAGCCACGAGCCTTTGACCCTTCGCGCGTCAGCAGGTTTGCTTGCTCGGTATTCCAGTACGCGTTTAGTGGCTTGTCAATAGGTTATTCTTCTAGAGTTACCACTATTAATGGATACTCCTCGTGGTACTGGTTTCCACACTCTAACCTGGGTAACTCCTGGTCATGCCCCACCGTGTCCCCTTTTATGACACGTGTGTGTCCAGTCAGAGAACTGTTCACAGTTCTCCCTACTGCTTCTGTCCCTTCTATTCCCTGTTTCCTAGATAGGGATGTTATCTCTATCTTGTCTTAGTCCTATTTCTTAGTTCTAGTCCTCTCTTCTCTATCTGCCTACATGCGGCTCTTTGACACTATTAACATAGATTTTGTTTCTAGAAATGTTAATTTGCATGCGGTTTGCATGACTCCAGTTAACTACTTTTTATTTCATGTTGCAAGGATGATTCTAGCACATTACGACCAATAGCGTTTGTATATACTGTGCAGTCGTCTGCAAATAGATCGCAGGACGATGACAGATATAAGAAAAGATCATTTATATAAATGGCAAATAACAGCGGGCCAAGTATAGACCCCTGAGGTACTCCAGCATTAATGGTATTGACTTGGGATAGAGATTTATTGTGTGCTACTACTTGTTTTCTGCCTAATGAAAATGAGTTTATTAATGTCGCTAGATTAAAGCTTACTTTCATTGTTTCTAGTTTTTTAATTAGGATAGTATGATCTATCATATCGAATGCTTTTTTAAAGTCTATAAACATCGTTCCACATAGAGTATTGTTATTAATATTTTGATGCCAGTTTTCTATCATGTTTGTTAGGGCCGTATGGCGGGGAATATTTTTGCCGAAATCCTGACTGACTGTCAGCTATAAGTTTGTGGCGAACTACGTGCTCTAGTGTTGTTTTGTGGATGTGCTTTTCTAGCGGTTTGGATAAAGAGGATAATATAGAAAGTGGTCTATAATTACTCATGATACAATCATCTAATGAACCAGCTTTTAAATGAGGATACACTTTCGATGGGAAGTGACCTTTGGTGAGACTTTGATTGTATATAAAAGTTAGTGACTCGCAGATCGCCGGTGCAGCATAACGAAGTATCTGATTATTGATTCCATCTAGTCCTGATGAGTTATTGTTTTTTAGGTTACTGAGATGAGTGAATACTTCAGTGGTCGTCATTAGCGGTATGTTTATGGGAATGTCTCTATAGCATTTGCTCTCACAGAATGATGATAATAAAGATATGTCATGAGTCACATCTGGTATTGCAGCCTTAAGGTGGTTTATTTCAGACTGAAAGAAACTACTGAGTTGATCACATGTAATCTGATTTGATGGTAACGAGTGTGATGATTTGTGTTTGTTTGTCAAGGTATTAAATGCTTTCCATATATCTTTAGTGTTTGTTTTATCTATGATTAAGTTCTTAAAATAGTTTTTCTTTTCCTTTCGAATAACATATTGAACTTTGTTTCTCAGACTACAGTACATAGTTAGATCTCTATTTTTATGTGTCCTGTCCCGGTCTCTCATAATTTCAACTATCTCCTGTGTGATCCACGGGGACTTAGTATGATGGTTAACACGAACTTCCTTAAATGGAACATGCTTATCAAATACGCTTAGAAAGGTCTTCAGCCAGTGGTACAGAGCATCATCTGGGTCAGGAAGCTGGTAAATATAGTCCAGAAATGTGTTGAGCAAGTCTTGTAAAAAGGCATCTTGATTGAAGTTTTTATAATTTATATATTTTATGCTTATATGATTGTGTTTCGGAGTTTTGGTACCTCTTTTCGACCACGTGCGACATACTGGGTAGTGATCGCTCATTGCATTAATAGGTACAGTACGTGTGATCTTGTCAGCACACGTAGTATAGATATTATCTATAAGTGTTGCAGATGATTTTTTTTTTTATTCTAGTGGCTTGTTTGACTAACTGTTGGAAGTTATATGACTCTATTATGTTTTCCCATGTTTTGTTTGATTTGATAGTGTCTATGTTGAAGTCGCCAAGCAGTATTATTTCTCTAGCATTACTAAAGACTGCATCCATCATAGTGGTGAATTTTTCATACAAGATATTTCCTGCACTGGGGTTCCGATAAAGATAGCCAACTACTACGGGTATGCGATTTTGAAGCTTAACCTCAAGCCATGCACACTCAATCTCACAGGTTTCAAAATCAAGCCTACGGTGGGCGTTTATCGAGTTAGAAATATAAACTGCAATACCCGTCTCTTGTTTCTGATAGGGATCTCTTCTAATGGTTTTAAAGCCTCTGATAGCGATGTAGTCATCTGAGATGTTGCTATTTAATCGACTTTCGCTAACGCCGAACATGTGAAAATTTTGATTAACTTTGAGTGATAGTTCGGGCAGCTTCCCTAATAGATGGCAGATATTTACATGCCCGATTCTGAGCCCATTATTACTGAGCCAGTGTTCGTATTTATTAGACATTTTAACAATGCGTAATCAAGAATTGTTTAAAATTCATAATAAATACAACTTACGTCCCTTATAACAATGCACTATAAAGTATAGAGAAACAGTGATATCTCTATCAATATACACGCACACACACAAAATACTATAAAGATCAGTAAGGATGATCAGTAAAGACCCCCTCACTCACATTATAAACGCGATAAAAGTATTATAAAAGATATCCAACTAAGTGTCAATCATAGACAGACAGACAGACAGACAGACAGACAGACAGTCAGTCAGACAGACAGACAGACAGACAGACAGACAGACAGACAGACAGACAGACAGACAGACAGATAGATAGATAGATAGATAGATAGATAGATAGATAGATAGATAGATAGATAGATAGAGAGGGAGAGAGAGAGAGAGAGAGAGAGAGAGAGAGAGAGAGAGAGAGAGAGAGAGAGAGAGAAATGCGCGTGTTAAATTTGCCTGTATAAGAGAGAGACAGAGAGAGAACAATATATTAAGGATTGTTTTTTTGAATAATCCGTGACAGAGAATATCTTTAATCCAATTCTACATGTTGTGAATCCGCGGAGGAATGAGAGAAGGAGGAACTGAGAAAGAATTTTTTTTAATTATTTGGGGGGGGGGGGTGTTGCGGTTACTTCGAAGGAGTGTGCCAATGAAGCAAATGATAATTTTCAAAGGGGGAAAAGGGGGGGGGGGGAGAGAGAGAGAGCGAAAAGACCGTAGTCCTTAGGTCGAGAACAAAAATAATGTTTGTTCACTCGCCCATTACCGGTCGTAGTATTATAAACTAAGAAGGAAAGAATAATGTCAGATCAATCCTTTCAAGGACTGAAGTGGATAATGCTGTAAAAGTACACAATGGAAATTAAACATAAATTTTAGACGTGAAAAGTTGATTATAAAATGTAATTATGTATAAACAAAACACATTTTTTATCAGTAAATTAATAGTATTATTATTGACATTATAAAATCTGACTAAAAATTGACTATTTTATTTAGTAAGGAATAATAAAGAGATTCTAAAGTTAGTTAATGATTTTATTCTAGGTATACAATTTCCTTTGTCTAAATTTCAGTAGTCTCCCTTGTAACAATATTAGATGTTTATGACGCCTACTCAATGCTTATCAAGGTGTTTTTCTTTTAGGTATCTAGTAATACCGCAGAATGCTTGAACATAAGTATTGATAAGTGTAGTGATTAATCAAGGCATTACTATCATGTTATTATATTTTAAATATTCTCTGTGCAAACGTAATTGCACCAGCATTTGGCAGAGAAAGAGAGAGAGAGAGAGAGAGAGAGAGAGAGAGAGAGAGAGAGGAGACCGAATGAGACAGAGGGAGAGGTGTGTGGGGGTGGGGGGGGGGGGAACTATTTGTTCAAAATGAATGAAATTTGCAATCATAAATTACATTTCCTCTAAACATAATATTTGTCTACATAAACCAAATAAACTTGCACGACCTTTCGCCAGTGCGAAAGTAAGTGCATGCAGGCCATGACAGTGCCAGACCAGGTTTTGTCCTGCTCACTTCGCCTATTAATCGTCATCTCTCCCACTCCTATCACCTAGGCCAGGGGTCACCAAACTACGGCCCGCGGGCCGAATCCGGCCCACGACGTAAATTCATCCGGCCCGCCGACGGTACTCGACCTTGCTTGATATAACGTATAAAACACGAGACGTTGAGATACATACTAAATGTAAATATTATATTTAGAATAATAGGAGATCTTCACACGTGTGGAGACCTCCTGACTGCTCTGGGCTGTTTATTTATGCGGCCCTATTTATATATTTTGCAAACCTTATTATGAGATATACTCTATTACCAAATGAAGCCGCCTGCGTCGGCTCTACAAGAGTATGGAGTAGCATATCCCATGATACCCTGGTAAAAAATGCACAGGATGCTGGGATATTGTGTTGGCGTGCCTATAAAAGCATAATCATGCCATATTCCCGCCTCTTTGGCCTTGAGAACAACTGAGGCCGAAGAGATGCTGATGTCTAATTTTCAGCATAGGGTCTGAACTCATCCCTCTGAGCCACTACCAAGCAGATGGGCGAACATGCTCCAGGCACGACCGAGCTTGGCCACTGTTTTTCTAGACCGCAGTTGAGAGGGCAGACAGGCCCTGTCAAGATCCAAAAGATCCAAGAGGATCTTGATTATGGATTGACGATTATCTGCTGTGGGGTGAGTTTTGAATGAGACGGGTATTGCAGTTTATATATATATATAGGTTAAATACGAACATAGAAATAGATTAGCAATGTCTGTGCCCGAGAACAATAATGGAGGTGTATATGCATGGGAAGAGAGGGATAGGAAGGCCAAAGAGAAGATGGGTGCAGGATGTGGCGGATTATCTCCAGATGGGTGTATCTGAAGCGGGACATCTTGTTTATGATCGAGAGGTCCTCCGGAAGGTTGTTATGGGAGCGGGGTTCTGCAAAGGACATGCTACTGAACGAATGGCTTTTGTTCCATATTGTTGTCTGATAAATGCTGGTGTTGTGTATCAGACTACAGTCACAGTGCAGTGATGGAAGATCACTAGTACTGTGTTGGATGACTACCCATGTTGTGATGGAAGATCACTGGCACTGTGAAGGATGATCATGTGTATGTTTATTCACGGGGATACCTATATTGTCACTGCATCTAATCATGAATTTTATTTATTAGGGCATTGTCATTATTAATCAAATGTTGTATCTTTTCAATTACATTATTCTGATTCCCTGTACACGGACCTGACTTTATTCTGATATTTCTAAATCTTTTCTTTTCTTGTTAGCCGTAGAGATAGAATGAGATTCTCTGTGTCTTCTTATTCCCCTCTTCTTCTACGGCCCATGAGCAGTAGGTGTTGTGCTATTATCTTTATCATCTCTGTGCGGTTACACAAAAGTACCTATAAACTGTATATGTACCTTTGATGAGCCGTAGCTTCACCGGTGACCCCTAGTCCTCTGTTTTTCTTGTGTTTCAATAGGATTTTAATTATATTTCTAATTTAATGTATTTCTTTCATTTTCAGATCCCGTGTACTTCACCCTTAATTATGGCTACTAGGAAAACAAAAGTGGACGCCAAGTGTCGATTTTTCAATTAATAATGGGGAGTAAAGTACTTCTTTGTGGAAACAAAGGACCAGAAATCCAGTTGCGTAATATGCAGCGAAAGTGTTGCCGTTTTGAAAGAGTACAATCTTCGGCGTCAATACGAAATAAAACATATATCAACATATTAAAAGTTTTCTGGAAAGTTACGCTCTGAGAAATATGTGTCCATTAACCGTGGTTTTGAAACACAAAGAAATCTCTTCACGAGAAAATTTGGTGAACATGAATCTGTCACTCATACATGTTACAAAACAATGCATAAGATGGCAGAACAAGGAAAGCCGTTTACTGATGGCAACGTCATCAAAGAGTGTATGATGGAATCAGCAAATGACTTGTATCCCGAGAAAGCCGATTTGTTTGGAACTATCAGCTTATCGGAAAGTTCAGTTGTACGAAGAACAGAAGAACTTGGAGAGAACATAGTGCTACAGATACGGGAGAAAGCGAGGAACTTGTGGTATTCTCTGGTGCAATTCACGCCCTTCCCATGATTACCTTAGTTTTTCGTCTTTTTTTCCAAGAGCTTTCGTTCTAGCTTGCAATTATTGTTAAAGTTAGTTGCATATCCTTTACAGAACGTTTGCAGTCAACACCTGTAATGTTTGCTGTTGTTGATGTCTTTGCAAGTTTACGTTCAGTAGTTTACCATTGCTTTCTGAACAACCGGCACCCATAAGATAGCGTAAAAACAAGCTCAACAGTGTCTACTGCTAAATCGTGCGCAGCTGTGATTCGAACGCGAGTAAATGGGATTACACACCACGTTCGTAAGACCTTCGCCACGGAGTGCGGCGCAAGTATTGTACAGAATGACTATCCGGCCCGCGCTCGTCATTTTCTCACCTAATCCGGCCCGCCGTGAAAAAAGTTTGGTGACCCCTGACCTAGGACATAGCCACCAGTCACACCACTCACCTTCGCATTGCTACTTTAGCGTTGAAATCCCCGAGGATGACAGCCATTTCAAAAATGTTACACTGGTCCTCGGCCATGTCAAACTCGTCATATCATTCAAGAAGCCCTGGGCAAGGAAACGTGAGGCGAAGAAATTCATTGGTATTGAGAATCTTTCGCATTTACTGAACCATTGCCTTCAACAAATCCACATTGTTCTTCTCCTATTTATATCATCATCATCATCAAGTGCCGTGCCAACTGGCATAGGCGTTCATGACTCCAAACAGATCTTTGTCTTTGATTTTCTGGACCAACTCTGCCGTTGAAATTCCTATGCCACTGTCACAATCCACACTGTATCATATCTCTTGGTCTGCTTCTCATCCTCTCGATCTGTCCAGTTGTCACGATGTTCTCTAATGCCTCTCTTCTCATCAAATGACGAA
>OY992889.1:49140405-49162905 GCA_963921405.1 Cepaea hortensis | reverse complement strand
GGTTCGTAAAGGATTAATTTCAATGAATAAAATAGTTCATTGCATGCCATACACAGGGCGTTGCAATCAATTTCAGCATTTAATGGCTTTTTGTGAGTAACTGAGCAAATTTTTTCACAAGAAAAAAAAAAAACCAAACAATTGACGTGGTCAAAAAGATAAGAGCCTTCGAGAAAACTGGCAACTTAAAATGAACGTTTAAACACAGAAGTCAGGAAAAATATTGTCCACGATTTATTGCCTGGAATATTTCGCCGACTCTCCTTGAATTAGGCACTTTCGTTCCGATTTGCCGTATTTTACCGGATATTTTTTCCGTTAATTTTCGTTTTTTGTTTTGTTTTGGTGTCACCATTTAAAGGATATAGAGAGTACTCGTTATGTTAAATTCCCCGATTATTTCAAGTTCGCGTTAAAAAAGAGACCAATTACTCTATATAGTTTTTCTTTCCTCGGCTCTCCTGAGGAGGAGAGATACAGTGTGACCTTTTCAGACGTTAGTAGACCGACAAATCACGTTTTATGTAGATGTATTTATTTGTTCTAGTATAGGTTATTAGATGTATCGTCCACTTTTATGTAAATCTTGTCATTTCCGACTATTATAGTCTGAAGGATCATCCCAAACGATAATTATGAAAATTGCATGCTCTGATGTGATATTTCAATGGCCGGAAATAGCCTTTTCCGTGTCAGCGATGACTATTTAATATTGTTATGGAATATTCACAGCGATTTGCATGCCAATGAATGCATGATTGCATTCAACGTCAAATTTAGTATGTGTGTATAAATTTTCATCACTCTGTATGGGCGATATACTTGATAAATGTTAATCTTTCCAATGAAACATCATTTGTCAAAGTGCATCTATCTACGCTGGCTGACAAGACTCGCGGAGTGCAGACTGCTCGCGGTCTGACGTCATCACGGCATCGCGTGATGTATATATATAAACTGGCAGAGTTATAGGCCCTTGTGTTAGACATCGGCAGTGTTAACCTCCTTGCCGACAATGCAACCAACAGTTGTATGAGTATGTAGGTAGGGTCACAAAAAGTGGAAAGGTCAAAACCGTTTTGTCTTCCTTGTAAATTATAAACTTACACACAAATATTAATATCTCGGCTTAAAATTGACCCACAGACTTGAATAGGGTATCGTTGGATTTTTTTTTTTTTTCAAGAGCTATCCAACTATGCAGGTTATATAAGTAAAAAGCAGTTTAGAAAAAGTTACTAAAGCGGCTAGCTAGACCAGTGTTTCTCAACCGGTGGGGAATTCCCCAACAGGGGGTGGGAGGGGGGAATTGTAGGGTTTCCAGGGGGGGGGGGAGAGATTAAGATTATTTCAAGATCGCTTTAAAACAAGAGCGGATTACTTGATATTGTTTTCCATCCATACTTTACAGTTCTTTACTTCTCGCCCTTTTGAAATTCATTTTATAACATAAGTAGACACGACCCGCAAATCATGTTTTATGTAGACGTCTAGATTTGTTCTAGTATGTGTTATTAAATTTAATTTCCATGTTTACGTATACTGTGGTGGGGGGGGGGGGAGAGATTTATAGGAGGAAATACCAAGGGGGGGGGGGGAATGAAGTTCTGAAAATATGGTGAAGGGTGCACGGGCCAAAAAAGTTGAGAACCACTGTGCTAGACAGTTAGACCTGATGGCATGGAGGAATGATGGTTTCAGAAATGACTGGCAGTGCAAGAGACAAAATGCAGTGGGCGGATATGATCACTAACGCCATCTGACATGGACTATAAACTATAATAAGATTTCAATTGAATTCTTAAATTTGTAACTTCCAGTAATATGTGTTGACAAGAGGGACTTTCTGCGTACACTAAGAGTAAATAGTTAGCCAGGGATGCGGTGATGCAAATGATTCAAGGCCAAGGTTATGTACTATGTTGGCTAAATCATCACATCTCGACCGGACGTCCTGGAAACATAGGCCACATATGTACAACGAAGAGAAGGTCAACCACGATCTTTTCTTTTATGAAGCACTAGCTGACCCGGCCCGGCTTCGCTTAGTCCCTGGTGGGGAGCATCTCATTTAATTCATATAAGTAGTCATATAAGCTCCCGTTCCCGTTCCCGAATATCTATCTATCTATCTGTCTGGCTGTCTGTCTGTCTGTCTATCTGTTTGTCTGTCTGTCTGTCTATCTATCTATCTGTCTGTCTATCTAGCTGACCCGGCCCAGCTTCGCCCAGACCCTGGTGGGGAGCATCACATTTAATTCATATAAGTAGTCATATAAGTTCCCGTTCCCGTTCCCGACTATCTATCTGTCTGTCTGTCTGTATATCTGTCTGTCTGTCTGACCCGGCCCGGCGTCGCCCATACCATGATGGTGAGGAGGAGGAGGGGGAGGAGGAAGGAGGAGGGAGGAGGGGGAGAGGAGGAGGGAGGAGGAGGGAGGAGGAGTGAGGAGGAGGAGGGAGGAGGAGAGAGGAGGAGGGATGAGGCGGAGGGAGAAGGAGGAGGGAGGAGGAAGAGGGAGAAGGAGGAGGGAAAAGGAGGAGGGAGGAGAAGGAGGGGGAGGAGGAGGAAGAGGGAGAATGAGGACGGAGGAGGAGGAAGACTGAGGAGGAGGGATGTGGAGGGAGGAGGAGGGAGGAGGTAGAGGGAGGAGGAGGAGGGAGGAGGGAAGAGGAGAGAGGAGGAGGAGGAGAAGGGAGGAGGAGGGATTAAGAGGAGGGAGGAGGAGAGGGAGGAGGAGAGAGGAGAAGGAGGAGGAGGGATGAGGGGGAGGAGGGAGGAGGGAGGAGGAGGGATTAAGAGGAGGGAGGAGGAGAGGAGGAGGAGAGAAGAGAAGGAGGAGGAGGGAGAGGGGGAGGAGGGAGGAGAGAGGAGGAGGGAAGAGGAGAAGGAGGGATGAGGAGGAGAGAGGAGGAGAAGGGAGGAGGAAGGAAGAGGAGTGATTAGGAGGAGTTAGGAGGGCTAGGAGGTAGGAGGAGGAGGAAGAGGGAGGAGGAGGAGAAAGGAGGAGGAGGAATGAGAAGGAAGAAGGAGGAGGAGGGAGGAGGAGGAAGAGGATGGAGGAGGGAGAGGGAGGATGGGGAGGGGAAGAGGAAGAGGGTAGTAGGAGGATTAGAGAGGATGAGGAGGGGGATTATAACGCATATGCCTGTAGATAACTGCAGCGAAAAGGTGGGTCTGTCTATCTGACCCGGCGTGGATTCGCCCAGCTCCTGGCGGGTAGCGTCTCATTAAATTCATACAACAAAAAAAAAAAAAGGTTCTTAAAAGAATGTCCTTCCACACACCATCCATTATTTTTAATGAAAACTGTTTTTAATCACCTATATGACTGTAGATAACTTCTTTAAGCATAAAAAGATGAGTTACAATGTTATGCATTATGCATTATTTTATTAGGCATAAAAAGATGAGTTACAATGTTATGCATTATGCATTATTTTTATGAAAACTTTGAAAATGCCTTAAAGATTATATCATTATTTATTATAACTCATATGCCTGTATATAACTATAGACAAAGAGTTTATAAATCTTTGAAAACGATGCAACAATATGACTATAACGTATACAGAAAAGTTATTAAAAGTTATGCCCCTTGAAATAGGAAGGAGGAGGGGAGGGGAGGTGGAGGAAGAGGGAGGAGGAGGGAGGAGGGGGAGGAGGAAGAGGGAGGAGGGAGGAGGAGGAGGAGGAAGAAGGAGGGAGGAGGGGAATGATGGAGGAGGAGGAGGAGGAGGGAGGAGGAGAGGGAGGAGGAGGGAGAGGGAGGGAGAGGGAGGAGGAGGAAGGACGAGGAGGGAGGACGAGGGAGGAAGAGTGTGAGACATGTGTGTGTGTGAGTGTGTGTGTGTGTGTGTGTGTGTGTGTGTGTGTGTAACGGATTAACGGACGGACAAACAGATACACATGCAGGCACACGCACACATTCACTCACACACTAAACACATAACTCATAACACACACTTCACATAAACTTAGCAAATTATTTTTTTAAAATTTAAATGAAGATTCAAACAATGTATTATACAATTTTTTTTGCCTGGTATATTTCGCTGCATCTAGTCGGATGCATACTGCACAAATCACACAACATTAACTAAAGTAGCAAGACAGAAACCATCTAGCCTGTGAATGCTGCTTATTATCTGTCGTTTTGCGGATATGAGTGTATATGGATCTTCTTCTTCTTTTTTCCTTCGCCTGAAACATGTCTACAACTGCAATGTCGTCTCTTGTATGAATCTAACAGTCTTTTTTAGTTCATTCAGCGGTCCATAGAGTTTATATTCCACTGTTGTCTCTCTAGGCCAGAAGGTTCGCCTGGATATGTTGTAGTTTGGGCAATCCTGGAGTATGTGCTCTGCTGTCAGCGACGCCAAACCACATGTGCACATGGCTGAGTCACCAATCTTGAATTTTGTATACAAGTGGTTGCGTAATCTATTGTGTCCTGTTCTGAGGCGCAGAAGAATGACCTGTTCTGGTCTGTCCATAACGTGGTAGTCGTCTTGAGTAAGGTTTGGTGGCTTTCTGATTGATTTGATCATTCTTTTCTTTTGGTGGTATGTAATAGGCACATCAGGTTGTTCTTCTTTTGCTCCTTCCTTAGCCAATCGATCAGCTCTGTCGTTTCCGGGGACTCCACAGTGGGATGGTATCCACTGGATGGTGATCTTACGCTGACTGCTAAGTTCAGAAAGTAGTGTCCTCAGAACTGGCAATTTCCCAGACAGGAGCGCCTCTATTACGGATTTTGCATCTGTCAATATCACTGCAGGTTGTGTACCATGGCTGGTATTTTGCAATTTCTCTGTGGCTATCTTGATTGCCTCAATTTCAGCATCATAGTTATGGCAGTACTTTCCTGTTGGAATTCTGGCCGTGTCTCTAGTATATGGATGTTACAGTAAGGGTGATTGTTGATATGTAAGTGTACTAGCTTTTAGACATCTGATTTCGATTTTTTTGTCCAATCTGCCATCTTCTGTGATCATACTTCCAAGAAATTTGAATTATTTATCTTATTTCAGAGTTGTGCTACTTATATGTATACTTAGTGGGCCCAGCGATCTGCTAACTTGCATTACTTCGGTTTTGGCTGTGTTTATACTCATATTGTATCTGCTGCATGTTGAACTCATATTATTAATATGATGGTGTAGTCAGCCTTCATCGCTATAAAACAGACACTGATCATCTGCTAATAGAAGTTCATTTATTTCCTGTGGATCAGTTGTTTCATCTGGAGTGAAGAGTTCTAAATTTTCTGAATCTGTTCTGTCAAGACTTGCTTTGGATATTCTGTCCATGCAGACATTAAATAGCAGAGGAGAGAGCATACGTCCCTATCTCACTCCTGTATTGACTGTGAACATATCTGATATACCTTCTTGTGTTCTTACTACACTTCGGCTCGAGTGATACATTTTTTGTTGTTGCATATCCCTTTCAGGGCTGCCATAACCTAATTATAGGAGAGTAAAGGTTATAGATGTGTTCAGCAAGAGAACACCAGAACGTAGAAAGTGGGTACTTTCCACACAACGTGGAAACGTCGGAACTCCCTTCCCAAGTGACAGGAAGTGGGCTCGGGACAAGTCAGTCTGCGTTGATCCATCGTCCAGCATGGACATGGTGAAAAGTATACAGCGTTATGGCTCTACATTGAGCCACGCTTTTAAATCGTGATGTAATGCACTGTGAATTGATCGTCGAATTGTGTATTTGATAATGTCTGTACAGAACATTATATGTAGAATCTCATCAGTGTTAGAGTTAACTGCTGTTTGAGTTGGCTCCTGTTAACGTTAACTAGTGTTCGAGTTGGTGTAATGTGTAAAGTATGTTAAAGTAACCATCAGCAAGTTATATGCTGAGAGATGACCATGGTACCGACTGCACAAGAAATTACCTACAATCATTACTCCTAGGATGGCGGGCGCATTAAACAAACTAGTATCAAGAGGGCAGTCAGATTATGGCATGGGCGTTGCAGTCAACACCAGCATTTTTCAGCTGCTGTTGATGAACTAGGCAAGATTACGCTTAGTAGTTTGCCTTTGCTTTCTGAGCGACCGGCTCACATACCCAGTAAGTTACCGACCCGGCGAGAACCGCTACCAATTCTCGCGCACATCTCGTCTCTCACGTGAGTATACGGGATTACGAAGAAAGACGCTAACTCCTAGGCCAGGGAAACCGACGAGTGGTACATGGCTATGTTATAATCGTGCACACACAAAAAATACATAAATAAAATACATAAATAAATAAAATACAGAGGTTGCACGGAAGCTGACAAGGGAAACAAATGTGGACATGAGAGGACAAGCTAAACACAAGCTTTAAAAATGTGGACATGAGAGGACAAGCTAAATACCAGCCTTAAAAATGTGGACATGAGAGGACAAGCTAAACACCAGCCTTAAAAATGTGGACATGAGAGGACAAGCTAAACACCAGCCTTAAAAAGATGTGTACAGGTTTGTTAGTACCAATCATTTTGTTTTGTTACGCTTCGAGGCGAAGGAGTTACGGACGCATTTCGTAATCCCGCATACCCGCGCTCGAAACACAACTGCAGACGATTTGGCAGCAAACCGTCTTGTGTTGGTTATTTTACGAAATGGTATGGATGCCGGTCGTTCAGAGAGCAATGGAAAACTACTGAAGGTAAACTTGCCAAAAGATCACAACAGCAAAACATGCTGGTATTGACTGCAACGCTGCAAATTTAGGTTATGTAACTAACTCTATTTTATTTCAATACAAGGGAAATAATTGCATCTAGGTTGAAATCATATTACGGTTTTAGCATTCAAGGGCAACAATTATAGATTTCACTATATTTGTACTGACAGCTATTTTGCAAGCGAAGTATACATTTATTCCTGTAACAATTTTATACATATTCTGAAAAGTATAAGTTAAATTTTATCATCATAAAAGCTATATACAGTTTTGAATATTATTTGAAATTTTAGGCACCAAATTGTTGTATAATAAATATTGTTTAATAAATTATTTATTTCTTTATCTGTTAGGCCGCGTCTGTAAAAACAACGGCGTAGTTATTCTGGTTTTTCTTCACAACGTATACAATTTTCACCACACACTATTAGGGTGTGGCGAAATAAAAATTCGGTAAGCCACGTATTCATGTGTAATTTACTAAAGATTTGTCCAAGCCCTACCTGTAGGGCACATATCAACCAAACATGAACGGTAGCGATCTCTGGGTAGTGTAGTGTACAAACAGTTAGACGCTTCCCGTCGGCCCAGTAGTCATAGGTTTCGATCCGCATGTTACAAACGAACCTCTCCAAGCCAAAATATCACAATGAAGTGCCTTGTCGGTTGGCATGGGCGACGACATGGAACAATTAATGTGTTGACTCCCTTCCGTGCCATGGCACAAGACTCACGAATTCTTCTCTCGCTGTCTTCCTCTCTCTCTCTCTTTTCACAAATCTATCCGGTTTTCACATGTTCCAGTGTTTGTCGTCTAGTAATATGGCGTTTTTACCCCTATAATTTTTAGTTATCACACCCCCCCCCCCCCCCCTATCCCCGAATTCGCAGTTGTGTATGTAAGACTGGTTCAATGTAATGTACAAGCAGACTAAAATAAGTACCATGAAATGCCTTAGTCAACGGGGAGTGGCTGATACTAATATTACCAGTCACGCACAAAAGTTCAATCCACCACAAAGGTAGCCAGTATCCACAAGGAATATTCTATCCAGTTAAGCGAGCAACACAGCAACCGTCATTGGGGCAAATGAAACAGCACATTTCTATCTTTATCACCAGGGATTGGGAAAATTGACCACAGTCAGGGACAAAAGTTCATTAAACTACCCAGCATATAGGGAGGCTATACCTCATAGGACAAAGGTCTTTGGACCCTTTGTCAGCCAGGAAGTGGAAAGTATGAGCCAAGGCAAAAGTTCATTTACCCCCACCCCCAAATAATCCCGTGATGACGTTACTACCCATTGCGACTAACTCAACACGAAGTCTTTGTCCGTTTGGTCTCTCTCTCTCTCTCTCTCTCTCTCTCTCTCTCTCTCTCTCTCTCTCTCTCTCTCTCCATCTCTCTCCTCCCTCTCTCTACCCCTCTCTTTCTCTCTCCCCTCCTCTCTTTTTCCCACCACTCCTCCCCTTCTCTCTCTCGTCCCTCCTCTCTCTCTCCCCTCCCCTCTCTCTCCCCTCCTCTCTCCCATCCCCTCTCTCTCCCCTCCTCCCCCTCTATCTCCCCTCCTCCTCCTCTATCTCCCCTCCCCCTCTTATTATCTTTATTAACTGATTCAGTGCCAAAAGATAATATATCTCCAAACTCGACCTTCCATTTGAACAGTTTAGTTTCAGCTTAGTTTAGTCGATGGATCAACATCACGGCACACGGGTGCAACCCATAAGTGCTCCGTTCTCCTCCTAACTCAAATCGGAGTCTGGAGAAACTCAGCCCAGTGCACGAACTCCGTAGCACCAGTGAGGATCCTTAAAATATTTGGGTAGATTTTTAACTTGAAAATTTGCCCGGGCAGCGCCGTTAGGCTACTCTTTTTCGATTTCCGACTGCCAATGGATGTTTTACGTGCACAACAATACACACGGGTGATAATACACCCGGTTGTCCGATCTCACTACCCAGAGAGCAGGGGAAATTTTATTACTAGAAGTCCACGTTAAAAAATCCCAGTCATCACCGGGGCTTGAACCCGGGACCTCCAGCACTCGAGGCGGACACAATACCTCGAGACCACTCAGCCCCCTAATTTTTTGAACAGAAGGACGCTATATCGCCACACTAGAGTCATCAATGCTCACTGAACGGAGATTTACAGTATAATACTTGTTCATTTGATTGTGTACAATTAGTTAGTTAGTTAGTTAGTCGACAGATCATCCTCGTTGCACATCGAACCATTCAGTCCATAAGTGCTCGGATCCCCTCCTCAGCAAATCCCGCAGCGTGTAGCGGCTAACGACGCCAGTTCTGTGTTGGTTTATCAATCTTCTTTGGCTTCCTGCGTAGTGTTCTTGTTTGGCCACCCCTCTTTTAATTTGCTGCTCTAGCAGTCTGGCCATTGTTGTAGATTCACAGTCATCACTTGGTTCTCGCAAAAGTCTCACATCACGTAGAGCATTCAGAATGTCAGCCTGGTCCATGGCGCGTCCGCCCTCCACAGTAGCCTCACCTGTGAGCTTGTCAGCCCGCTCATTTCCTTGTACTCCCGCATGCCCTGGCACGAAGATGAAACTAATCTTTGCCAGCCGAGACCGCTTCAGAGGCAGCAACCATTCTCTTCGGATCGACCCCTCCTCTATCCTCTTTATCATGTTCATTGAGTCGCTAAGGAAACAAGCCCTGGTGAATGTCTGTGTCTCGAGCCATGTTATTGCTTTACTTACTGCTGGAGAAGGTAATTGCCAGGAAAATATCAAGCCAACTAGAGAGGCAAGGTATTTTCCCACCTACCCTGGGTGGGTACCGTCCAAAAAGAGAAACCTGGACCAATGCAGCAGTCTTTGCCCATGATGTCTATGAAGGTTACCACTCAGGCACTGAAACCGTTGCTGCAGCGATTGATTTTGAGGACGCATACAACAGAGAACCACTGGATTTTTTAATGTTTCAGCTTCTTGAACTAAACGTAAGTCCATTCCTCCTTAGTTGGATCGCTGCAGCCCTCTTCCAACGGAAAGTAGTTTTTAGATGTGGCAGTTGGACTTCGGAACCAACAACAATATATCCTGGCCTACCACAGGGATCACCATTATCTCCGGTACTGTTCAACGCCTACACAGTGAGAATCACCAGTGAGCAGATCACTGGACCTGGCAGGACATTGTCATATGCCGATGATGTTTTAGTGTATCGTCAGGGTAAGGATAGAGAGGAGGTTGCTGGGGAACTACAAACCGAACTCAATCGCATAAGTACTTGGTGTGATGAAGCTGGGGCAATGGTCAACCCAACAAAGGCAACAGTGACTTGGTTCTCTTTGAATAATCATATTGTCAACAATCCAACACCAACTGTAATGCTGTGTTCAGAGACGGTGGAAAGAACGCAGGCAATGAATTACCTGGGGATACGGTTTGATCGAAGCCTTGCTTATAATGTGCACATAGACCAGGTGATAACAAAGGCCAAGCGGGGTTTGGCAGCGATGCGGGTGATGGTGGCAGCAAACTGTGAGCAGCGCCATCTATGTCTTCTGTACGAGGGGCTGGTCATGTCTGTTTTGGAGTATGCAATGGCAATCCTGACTCTCAGCCATAAGCAGATAGAAAGGATGGAAAGGATACAGAATGAAGCTATGCGCATTATTCTTTGATGTACAAGAGATACAGCATGCAGGGCGATGCGCTACCTTCTTGATTTTCCAACCATTGAAGAGAGAATACAAGTTTGCAGGGCACGCGCCTACCTCAGAATTACGCAAACACACAACATCCACTGCATAGTGAAATTATGAAGGTGAAGGGCAGCAGGTTAAAAAGAGGACGGTCGTGGATGGGTCAAGCCGAAGACATTCTTCAACAGGTGTGTTCACTTGAGGACTTAGAACCTGGCGAGGAGTGGGTGCAAGTGCCAACAGACTTCTGCCATCCTTTTCAGTTTGCATCCAACTAGATAGAAAATGCAGACAAGAAAATCCGGCTGCTGTTGAGGCTGAAGTACAAGCGTTGATTTTCGAGAATTCGCTAGACGGTGACGCGGTCATCTACACAGATGGGTCGGTCGTGCGCCATGTGAGAAGCTCATGGGCCTTTATAGCTCGGGCTGGAGGGAGAATTGTGAAGGAGGACTCTGGTGCTTTCACTGAAACCACAAGTAGCCTGACCATGGAAGTCATGATTGTGTACAATGTTTGGCCCAAACCTACTGTTGTTTGTTGCTGTATCAGTTAAACTTGTTGAAGTCCGATCATTTCTAGTTTTCATAATGTTAAATGTTAAGAAAATTCATTTGTTGTAATTTCATTTTCATAGTTCCATCTCTATAAGATCTAGGTGTGAATGATAATACTTGGAATCAATCAGTCAATCAGTCAATCAATCAATCAACCAATCAATCAATCATGAGCCATGCCGGAAAGCGTAGGCGGTCATGACTCATGAAAGTTCTATTAAAAATGTTAGTATGCACGGGAGAAGATGGTCACTCCATCATCATCATCATCATCCATCATCCATCATCATCATCATCATCATCATCATCATCATCATCATCATCATCATCATCATCATCATCATCATCATCATCCATCATCCATCATCATTCATCATCATCATCATCATCATCATCATCATCATCATCATCATCATCATCATCATCATCATCATCATCATCATCATCATCATCATCATCATCATCATCATCATCATCATCATTCTGGAGTTACTCGATCCAAGGATATAAAGTGGGTTACGGTTAAAACAAATATTCCGCTAGGTGGGGATTTACAAATTTACTGTGGAGATTTTTTTTTAATGCTATCTCCAAACCTGCAATCGTACATGTTTATATACACATATCAGTTCAAATAATAATAATATGACATGTATAGTTTTGAAATGTAATCGTGCCCGTTTATATACACACATGCAATTTCTATATGCCTTACAAAGTGTGTAGGTCACTTTCTTGCTGATTTTTGTTAGTAATTCCACCGACTGATGCTTTACCTTGTTCAGCATAAGTATATGTTTGAGTTGATTTAACATCGTAATTTTTAGTGGCAGTAACAAATTTTGATTCACAAGTACTGATGTTAGTATCACAGTTAGCTGGTTTGTCATGAGTAATATCATCCGTGTTGCACAATGATGATGTGTGAGTAAAACCGTTAGTGAAGTCATTTGTTCTATATTCAATAGGAGTAGTGCGAGTAGCATTATCCATTGTGTGCACTTTCGCACGTGTGTAGTTAAAAGGAGGTATAACATACACCAGGGTGCATTAAGGTCTTTTGCAGCACTTGTAAAATGCTTGTCATATGTACATTCTTGTCTCTGTGGGTAACCACTAGTTTCTGTTTTCTCTTGTTGAGAAAGAGTAGTTGAGTTGGTCTGGTGTGGTACCTTGGTCTGTTCGTCATATTGTTGTCTGTTGAGTGATGCGTTTATGGCAGCGTTTGTTGGGGTGTTAACTTTCTGCCAGGTCTGGATTTCAGACTCTGTGTGGTCTGTTACATTTGTTACGTTGCCAATTATCAAATCGCAGCATGGGTTATCTAATACTGCGCAAATTATTCTGCCTGATAGAAATGGTGGTTTTATGTTGGCCAATGCCATAGGATATTTCTCTACTGTTCCTGAATATGTTCTCCAATAGATGTATTGATCTAAATAGTCTTTATGATCGACTATGGACTTTCTAAGACCGATGAGACAGGACCCTGTGTCGCGTAAACATGAGCATAATGTGTCATTAATGTATCCTTGATGGAATGTTAGTTTTCCTACTGATAGTTTGGAGGTATTGTTCATTTTATTTTTTTCTTGTGGAGTATTCTCCTCTCTGGCTATGTAGTGGGGCTGACTTATGTTAACAATATTATTGAAATATGGTATGAAGTCTGTTGGGTAAAACTCAGTCTGTTCTTTAGTATTTGGAGTGTTTGTCCTACTTGTTTTCATATCGGTGATGTTTGCTTTCTGTAGTTTCTTTGCTGGACTGTCTGTTGTAATGTCTGTGGCTGCATTTACTTTTGCTTTTTGTATTTGTTTTAACCCTTCACATTCAAACCGTCTGTGACCAAAAGCTAAATAAAAATGACATTTGGTTCTATATTTCTTATGATTTATCTTTCCCAGTTTTTGTGCTATCATAGTGTTCAAATATTCTTGATAAGTGGGATTTTTATCACACATCGCATTTCCTGTGTGTGGAGTGTTACAATGTTTGCACGGTACTGGTTTTGTTTTTTGTGGGTTTTTTTGACAATCAGTGGCTGAAGATGCAGTTGCCCTGACAGTGCTATTTTGTGGAGTGTTCTTCCCTGCGTCCTTAATTTGGTTGTAATATTCGCAACATTTCTTTAGTAATTGTTGGATTGGCTCTTTGTTGTGCTCTTCTAAATATTTTCCGCATTCAGCTGGGAGTGTTGCTTTAAGTTTTTCCACTACTAAGAAATTTATTATTTCCTGATTGTTGTCTGTATGTCTAATTTCAAATGTTAGCTTCCTGTAATAGTCTTCTATTTCCTGTATATACTGGGTAAACGACTTGTCTGGGGCCGGTTTCAGATTTTGTACCTCTAATTTTAGAGTGTCGAAGTAGTTTACATAGTGCGTTAATATGTTTGTTTTATAATATTCATAGTCTATCTTTGACATATCTGGTATGATCTCTTGTAGTTTTTTACTTTTTATTGGTACGTAGACCCCATCTAATTTTTGGAATTTTGTAGTCTTGCATTTTCTTCTCGAATTTCTGTGTCCAATCGCGGATTAGGTTATGTTTCCTATTCCAATTTTCAGTGATCTTTAAGTTTTCTTTGTCTTGTGCCCGAGTACCCTCGAAAAAGTCTTGCAACTTTCTGTAATGTTTTGTGCCCCAGTATCTTGATTGATCTGGAGTGTCTTCATCTTCTACGTTTAATTGTTTAAGGTAGTCATATGAAGTCATTTTGGACCTGGTTTAATTTCTACTTATTTAATTAATATATTGGCAAAGGCTATTTATGTTTCAATAGAGCAAAATGTAACTTGTTTCTTATTCTGACATCATTTTATGTTCATTAATTTTTAAATCTACCAATGATGATATATATATATATATACAAGGAAATCAAATAATGCAGATTTGGGTAATTAGCAATCAAAATTAATCAACTTATCTTTATCTGCTGTTTACTCGAACGCTTGATGTTCTCCTGTGTCTTTTTAGGTGGGTATGTGGTTCATGTGTACTTCTGACACCATTTTACCTGTCATAGTCCTAACTATCTCTTCACTCTAGCTCACTGGACTCGGACAGGCAAATTACAACATCCAGGACGTTTACATACACCAGTAACAATGACTGCAATCGGAAACTCACAGGAGCAGTCTCCTGTACAACCTTTATTACATAATACAAAAGGGTAATATCATTTAGAGCACACCTTGTCTCAATACACCTTTAACTCACACTTACGATTAAGCACTCATTCTACACAGGCGGCCAAACGCTCGCTCACATCCACCTGGGCGATATTTACACACTGTCGCCCTTCTGACCATTCGCAATCACAGTCTCACATCATCCCGTACATATCACAGCTAGTACATTCCTCGAATATCAATACACAACGCCCATCTCATCTATCTGCCACAACACTATCGTTCGATCGTTCTATCTCTCGCTATTCTCAATACGTTCGTCTCTATCCGCTGTCTCACACACACTGACTCTCTCTCCTCCTCGTCCTTGCCCCGTCACGTGGGTCTGTCCACGGGCTTCTTGTCTGACCTTCCGTCAGCCAACCGTGGCGTCTCCTATTTTCCTTGACCTCGGCTATTGATCCTTACACACATACAGGACCCTGACACTCTCTTCCCGCGCCACCAATGTGGCACTTTCTTTTAGAAATGTGACACATTCTCTTGTTTTTAATACTGATAGATCTTTCTAATCTTGTCAGGGGACTGTATGACCGTATGACTGTTTGTGGGTTAAACTCCTACACCAGACAGTTGGACTAAAATTTTGACATCTCATCCTTGACTTCGGGAAGTAAATTACAAGTACCTCAGTGTCACCTGTCGTCCCTGGGGAGAAGTGGAATCAACAAGCACACTTTTTAAATTCCCTTTCCTCAGCTTGGGTTTCTGCCGGACCTTTGTCTACACACCCCCTTTCAGTATCTGGATCACTATCTCTCTCACTTCCTACCATAAGACCATACTGCTTCTCACATTCCTCCGGAACATATCACACCAACACTGGCTTCGAACAAAATGATAAAACATTTAATGCAGAAAAGTGTCACGTGTGTGTGCAATGTATGTGTGTGGAGATATGTGGTGTAGTCTATCGTGAATGTGAGATACAATCAGGTAGTTTAGGATTAGAGTCAACTTTCACCATCGTGCTCCGGCCATACCACTGCACAACATTACAAGATCAGAATGAGTTCACCTGATGATGTGTCTCTCCGGCCGATTGTTGACTTCTTCCTGTATATCTAGGATAGTTTGGATATCTGGTCACCAATGGGTGATTTGACTAGTTAACGTCCTTTAGGTCGACACATACGGTGAACGTGTATCTAATATAATCCAGTGATGAAAGAACACAGCCACTGGTCCAATAACATCTCTACTAAACACTGTTGTCCGTCAATTTATGAAACGTTTCAAGTCATTAGGGAAAAATGTTATTCAGTTATAGTCTTTCCCCTCCTATACTTCTTCTGGTAACTATCACAGTTAATAATTCCGTTGTTGTTTGGAATACAACCACTGACCAGTCTCTCTTCCCGCGATTCACTATCTATACTCCAATGAACTAGGAAGTGTTGGACCTTCTTTGAGGAACAGGGTTCAATTATTGATGTCAGTTAGCACTGCACCAGGATACTGACATTTTCCTCATCTCTGAGTGGTAGGTAAATTCTCTGTTCTAGTGGTACCTGTCGAAGAGAGAACACCCGGTGATAGCAACCAGATTCAGACCCATTATATGTGAGTGTAGGCCGAAGGCCGTACTCAGACTTTATATCTAGATCCTCATAGAACCACTCTGGTATAAGACAGAGGAGTTCATCACATTACCTGAGACGTGGTAAGAAAATGAATGACCAAAGGGAAGCGAAGACACCCCAGTAGACACCCTACCGGAAAATCCCACCATTGAACTTCCATTTATCCCCCTAAATACCCTTAATATCATCCCTTAACCCGCTGAGTTAAAAAATATATTACTTGACCTAGTTTAAGCTATGCATCAGCCTACTGTTGCCGACGCTCCTATAATAAGTTCACACAACGAAACCTTACTACGCTAGATTCCTAATCTTTATCAAGTAGGAACCTTATGTAAATTATTCCTGGTCAGAATCGAAATCACAACTTCACATTAAGGAAAAAATGCCCGTCACTGTTCACAACATTAGACACCGTGATTTCTTTTCATATTTTGAAATGGAACAACTCCACCCTCCTGTATGTTTCAAACCATCCTGCACACTGCTCCCAATTTAGTTATTTTTCAGACAGCCGAGAATGTTGTCTGAGTGACGTCACTGATTTGGCTGGCAACCAAGTTAAGACGGCGTTTTCTCTCTCATTTTTAGATCCGGGTAAAACAACATGCCGACGAGTCTCCTTTGATCCCAGGGAAATCTCAAAGAATCCTGGCTGTGTTTGATCGGATGAAACACCCCCCTCCCCCCCCCCCCCAAACAAAAAGTTGCAGCGGCCTAGACCGACTGTCTCTGGCCTTTCATCATTCTGGCCGACTACCTCCTGTAATTCCGTGACACTCAGACGTCAGAGTAGGTTCGCCTGATGGCAAGGATACTGGTAATAAGGAAAGCTAATCCACACACACACACAAACACACACACACACACCACACACACACACACACACACACACACACACACACACACACACACTAATCAGTCCAGTGTACTAGAAGTAACAGAACATGCCATTTACTATGCTTTAGGTCAAAATGAGCGAATGTTAAATAAAAAAGATAACCAATTGCTCTTATCATCCAAGCAGAACAAAATTATAACAGTAAAAGAACCATTTTCTCTGCCGAAAGGTGTATTGGGTATATGATGCTCATATAGTCACCTGACCCAAGAAGAACTTAGCACTCATGACAGTCTTTTGAAATATCCCTACATCATAAGCCTCTATTGCAGCTATGTGCAAATTATCTATTATATCTGTAAATCCAACTGTACTCGCCACATATTTTCAGACTGATCGGCGCGTGATGAGTGATGTGGCCAACACCAAGCCAGCTGCCATTCACTACTACAGCACTTTCTGGTACCCATTTTACGCTGGGTTGACAACAGTCACAGACAAAATAATCCCTATCTTCAAGGGATCCAAACACATAACCACTAAGCAGACAGGCTAGCCACTTCGACACCCTGGCTAGTCACTGTGCTATCATGGTTCTAATAACAAAATGATGATATAACTCCACACGTGCCAATGTGTCAACTGCTGCATTGCTTTTAAGATTATTCGCACATAAGCACAACTGTAAAATTATCTTTATTATCAGTATGTAGAAAAACAATGAAAAAAACACACACATGTATTTGAAACCACACATTACAGAAAAATATGCATGCAACGAATATTGGATACAATCAAAGATAATCAGACACACTAAGATCACAATTAGGTGCCAATAAAATTGACTCTATGCTCAACTGAAATAAACTTGGAGGGACACGAGCAAGCCGGTATCAATACTGTCACCATTTATTGAAAGAGAAGATTAACTACCCCTCAAGGAAGTAGTATTTGGGACAAAAATGCATCTATTCATGAGAGCAGGTCATGAAATACTCCCTAACAGGGTTGAAAAAAAAAAAAAGGTGATAAAAATTGCAGGTAGATACTGCAACTTGAATCGTACTTTTCATTTAGTTTTTATTTATATTGTTCAATATATAATTCTGACCGTGGAATATATAAGAACTTGGAAATACTAACCCATAAATTGTAACATTATATCAAAAGTGGGAGAGGATAATTCTATACCAGATACAGGAGACTCTTAACATTTAACATCACAATTAATGCAAGGCTGACACGAGGCCTGCAATTATAATTACTGACGACAACCATTGTCAGGTAATATTTCAAATATTTCTATAAAGGAATCATGAACAGGGCAGCAACCTCAGTAACTGACCCATGCTCCAGACACTACTTAAAGGGCTGTGGTGAGTATGCTAGACCTGTAGCACCCTTACATAGATGTATTTATTATAGGCAGTGGTGACCCGCAGTCATACCTGTCTATCACATCTTATGACATGCAAGGTAGGTTACAGTGTTATAGTTCCTTGCTTCCTTTACATGCTCTCGTAACACATGCAGTTGTTATATTAACCCACTCCAATCAGATTGTTGCTGTAACTTCTCCTGACCGATATAATTATTCAATGTTTAGTTTAGTTTAGTCAATGGATTGACATCAGGGCACACGGGTGTAACCCATTAGTACTCCGTTCTCCTCCTAATTCAAACCTGAGTTTCGAGAAACTCAGCTTAGTGCATGAACTCCGCAGCACTGGCAATGATCCTGAAATACTTTGGGTAGATTTTTAAATAAAATTTTGCAAGGTCAGCGCCGTTAGGCTACTCTTTTTCAATTTACAACTGTCAAGGGTTTCTTTTTACGTGCGCAACAATACACACGGGCGTCCGATCTCACTACCCAGAGATCAGGGAAAATTTTATTACGAGAAGTCCATGTGAAAAAAAATCCCAGCCCTCGCCGGGGCTTGAACCCAGGACCTCCAGAACTCGAGGCGGACACCATACCTCGAGACCATGCAGCCCCCCCCCCCCAACCTTAATAATTTGTTCATGGTTTAGAGCAGCACACTTACTAGTTTACAGTAACTTAATCTAGATAGAATGAATTGGAGAAGTCAGCAAAATCAGGTCTCAGGGGATTTTATGTAGCAACACTTAAATGTTTTCCTCTTTCAACAGGAGTGTGCCACACTTAACTATGCACCTCAAATGTCAGTGTGTCCGAATTGGGCATGCATTTGTGAAAGGTTTCCTTCCTCTATACAGATTCCATCCAAGGTAACGAGCTATATCTACCTACAGGTAGGTTTTCTTTGTTCACAATTTTGCCTGAGTACGATCTTACAGTCTACTCTTTGTAATTTCCAACTGCCACAGTATTTCCAACAACCACAACTTACACACAAGACGTCCTGTTTCTTGCCATTATCCGAGAAGGTTGGGCATCCAATTTCACTTCCCAGTGAGAACAGTGGGGTGTGTGATATCACTACATATCAATGGTTCTTGGGAAAATATCCAGTACTTTCTGAGCCTGAGGCAAACACTCAACCACGCCACACCCTCAGCTGTTCATGTCTGTTTTATTAATGATTGTACAATGTAGAACATCTACTATGGCAAGGTGTACAAGTCTATTATGAGTGCACATTGTAAATTAGATTCCGCCTGTCTAGATACAACAATACACTTGATATGTTGAGTTGAGTTAAGAACCGATATCATTGCACTCAGAACATTCCAATACGTGCTCCGTCCCCTCGTTCAACAGTCAGCGAAGAGTCATACTACTAATCGTTCCCACCGCTATCTGATTAAAAGTCCTCCTGTTCTTCCCTCTCAGTTTTGAGATTCTTCCAGAACCCCTGCCGATCCCTCGCAATCTCATTCTTTCCACATATGGGTTCTCAATCTGTTCCTCCGACTTCTCCACCTGGTCCCACAAGCACACGACCACCTCCCCATAGGCAAAATTTTAAGAGGTGCCTTCCCTGCTAGCCTATCAGCCTGTTCATTCCCCCGTACACCCGCATGGCCAGGGCAAAATATCCATACAATTCTCACGATCTTTGACCTCTGAAGTGACGAGAGCCATTCCACACGAAACATTCCTTTCTCCACCTTGCTAAGCATACTCTTTGAATCCGTAATGAATACAACGTGTGTTGCAGTAGTCTCCTCTAGCCACCGGAATGCCGTTGTTACTGCCTCCACCTCCATTCTCATACTGGAGGTCGTAGTCTCATATGCCAGACTCTCCTTTTTCAAGACTCGCCCATTAGCCTTTGCAATAAAGCCCTAGCCACTACGTCTGTTTCTCATCGCTGACCCATCGGTGTAGATGACTATGACACTTGATATTTAACATTAATACATTTCTCCAACAAGCAAAACAAACTGAATGAACACAATGGAAAGAAATAGCTCAGGAAAAGTTAACACTTTAAACCATTACCCGGGAAGGTTAACCCGGTCAACAAATGCCTGCAGAAGTCGTATGTGTCGGCCTAACAGCGCAAGAGCGCAGCACTGCTGTAAACAGGCACAACGCAGTCACGTCCGGAAAAAAAACTCCGGATGAACGCAGAAGTAGAAGAAACCATTACTAAGATGATCATTCAGATCCTCTTAAGCATGAGTCATCGTTGTAACTGGTATCTTTCAGAAAGCTTGCATCACTAAAGCAACTTCAAGCACTACGCTGAAGGTTTCTGCAGCAGTTATACATCTACAAACGTTATCACAACCAGGCAGGGAAAGGTTATCCTGTGTTTCCATTACCCCTAATCAATCTAATATAAATTATCAGCAGGTTGATATTCCAGGAAAAGTCCAGCAATCAGTTAACACAAACATTTTATATCCTAACATCTTTATCATCTTTTATGTACTCTATTATCTATCACTAGGCGGATGATTCTCTTCCATTGTTATATTTTGAATCTTAAAAGATACACCGAGGACGAGAACACTTACATATTGTGTATAACCAATCTAAAGATATCATGGAAAATAAAGAAGGAGTTGGCTTGAGGACGAAAGTTTGTGAGAAACCCATGGGTTTATGTTTCGAACGCGGTATGTGGGATTACGAACTGCGTCCGCAACCCGTTATCGTCCGGGCCTGCATACTTACCTCTGCCATCACTTTATATCAACAATCACACAACTAAGTCAGTAAGCAGTACATAGTTTCTATCAGTATTTACCCACCCTTCACTCATTGCAGAAGAAATTAATTGCTGCTTTTGAATTGTTTGGTTGCCTGCTATTTATTTTTAGAATTATGTGGACCAAGAATAAAACATATACTGACATTCTGAAAGATCTGAGCATTGAAGAAATCTGGCTCATAAATAACATCAAACAATATATTTTAAAATGCATTGTTTATGGTCACAACTTTCATTTGACAATGTTTTCTCCCTACGTGAATGTTAAATGTGCAAAAGTTAATTGATGTACGAAAGGTGAGCGATTAGAAGGGCCGAATGTAAGACGGGCCTGCGTGTCCAATTTGTGACCCTTTGAAAATAAAGTTCGTTCGTTCGTTCATCCTATCTCTGAAACTGACACACTTTGCTCATTTCGAAGGATACATTGGTTTGGAAGAACATTAATGGAAGGTATGGCTCCTGATGGGAGAGGCAGGGATCGACCGGCACAAAGCTGGACACAGGATATATATGAAAGACAACATGAGCATGATTATAAATGAGGCAGAGCAAGTGGTACGGCATCGAGAATCTTCTCGACAATCCTTAATGAGAATGATGTGCATCAAATAACCTACAAAATGATACAAGTAGCTGAGCTTCAGTCGGCATAGCTCTTGGGGTCATTGGACAGTTAGTTAGTTAGTTAGTTAGTTAGTCTTTCCTCTTGGGCCTAACTCGGCGCATAGGGCAGAAGTCATGACTCTCCATGTCTGGCGGTTCGCTGCTACCCGTTGTAGATCTTGGATATTCTCTTGGCCGTTCAATGAGCCATCTCTGATAATGGTTCTACGCAGGGTCTCTCTTGGTCTTCCCCGTTCTCTTTTCCCTACCGGTGACCATATGAGGGCTTGGACCGTGCACGCCTCTTTACTTCTACAAGGTGGAGACACATCAGATGAGTGTCACTATTGTTTTGATCGATTGACAATTTATGTTAGAAAGTAGGATCTATGGGTGTGTTTTTGTGACATGATACAATGCAGTCAAAGAAAATTAAAAGGTCTACTCTGTTACATCGGTTGTTGTGGAAGATCCATCATTGATATGAGCAGCCAGCATAATTGATTACGTTCCATGGGATGAGTAATCACTTAAACGACTTCTGGTATCTTCCATGGGATTATATATTGTTCTTTCCTTTAAGTTACTCCCTTTAATGTGATATATATATAATACAACATGCCCACTACCATATTAACATTTAAGTCGTAACTGTGACACACCCCCTACTTGCCATTTTCCGCCAACTATTTTCATTTGATCCAAACCTACTTTTTGTTCGGCACTGAATCTTTTAAATGGCTTTAAATATCTTGGCGCAGCTGCTATTATCGATGGCATGGGAGAGACATTTGCCTTGATCTGGACAATTGTCACTGGTGGCAAGCAGGGTAGTTGCCAAACGTGAAGGCTTTGTAAAGAACATACAAAGGCTGGTGAGCTAGTAGATCAGCCGTCTCACTCGTAGAAGACTGAGAACATCTGGGTTTGTCCGGCGCGCTAAGATGATAGTTTGATGGTGTGTTTGTTAGAATGTTTTGCAATTTTTAATATAATTTTCGCTATTTATGTGTTTATTGGGGCTCATCACACTCCGCATAGCTCCCTGGGTGCTCTGTTCTCCTCCTCTACATCTCGGCCAGCGTATAATGACTGATTGTACCCGTTCTGTATTGGTTAATCAAACTAGTTATTTCTCTTCCCATCATGTTCTGTAGTAATATTATGCATCTTGAAATGCGAACGAGCACATCAGGA
>OY992889.1:49127905-49135405 GCA_963921405.1 Cepaea hortensis | reverse complement strand
ACTATTCTTTGCTTCCCCGTATGGTCCCCGGCAACACACAGGCGGCCGTGCTGTTAATTTACCCCAAACAAAAAGCATCCCTTATGGGGTCTTATTTGCATCGGTCCAGCAATCACTTCCGGTTAAGTGTTCGGTGGAATGCTGGATCGTTCGATGGATGTTTTGTTAGTTTTTGGGCCCGTAGGACCCTCTCTGTTGTTGGAGTACTCCGAAAACTCCTCACTGTCCTCGGATTTTGGGCGCTTAGGGCCCTCACTGTCGTCGGAATACTCCGACAATAGTGAGGGCCCTACAGGCCCAAAAACTAACATGTAGACATGATAAGGATGCTCGAAGATCTACAAATTGATGGAAAAGACCTTAAACTTTAAAATACATATATTGGAAACAACAAGCTGCCATCAGAATTGATAATGATGTGTTTGTATTGTTTGTCCATCAAGGATGATGATGACCATTCATTTCATCAAATGGGGTTGAAAGTATGGAGCCGTGTGTTCTAAGATGGCTGATAAGGCCTATTTTGGCTCGAGATGTTCTTTGACAATGTGGACAAAGAATGCTTGACGTTTCTGGAGGAGGATTTTTCGCAGTGGTTTTTCTGTCCTGCCTTTTCTTCACAGTTCTTGCAGTCCTGGTTGCCTCACAAGTGACTGCGCCCTTGCGTAATGATGCACGCCACGATTTTCGGTCTCTGGCTGTAGTCTATTAGGTGTCATGATGAATTCCAAAAGCATTCAGTAAGATTTTCAGAGTGTCTTTAAAGCGTTTCCTCTGGCCGCCTTGGGAGCGTTTACCACAAACCAACTCGCCGAAAAAAATTCGTTTAGGGAGCCTGCGATCTGGCATGCGAGTTAAGTGACCAACCCAGCGAATCTAATTCTTCATTATGAATTGGAAACAAATAGGTATATTAAGCTCCTGCGAGAAGAAACGTACTAAACATCAATACGTTGCAACATACCTTACAAGGAGATCCATGGTCCCGAAATACAGGTGAAAATCCAAAATCAGAAGCACTCAATAAATATATAAAATGAATAATAAAATAAAATAAAATACACACAAACGCGTACAAAACCATACACAGGACGGCCGACGTTTCGATTCTCAGAATCTTTGTCAAGGACAGGGCAGCACGGATAGGACAACGAAATACAAAAAAAGCACGAAAAAAAAATAAAACACACAACCACGACGCATCACGTGTGGTAGCAGAAAAGGGGGATTTGCCAGATGCGAAGGCGCTCTTTGGCTGCAGAGTTTAAGTATAGTGGGTTGCCAGATAGGAATTATGTCCCCAAAAATATGCGAACAGTCTGATGTGAAAATATAGGGGTGTGGAGACAGTTAGGTATGAATAATGGGGGTGGGGGGGGGAACAGTATAGTAATAGACAGTGTACAAAGTTGGAGAAGATGGCACAGTTATACAGTAGTGTCCACAACAGTATTGATACCTGCTGGATGGACGCATCCCAGATTGTTGATTAGCTGACATTCAATTTTGAGCCTGACGGAGCTGTTGGCGTAGCAGGGTTTTAATGCGGTGACACAAAAAGTCGCTAAAAAGTCGACAGGGTCGACTTCATCGCACCGGGTTTTATCCCATATGACTCGGTCTCTTTCCGCTGCGCGGAAAGCGTCGCACAAAGCACGACCTCCGTAGCTTTTAGCGACGACCCACAGGAGTCTCCGAAACATTTAACTTGTAAACCGAAGGGTGCGGCCCGGAATCGAACCCACAACCTTCGGATCACAAGTCAAATGGCTTGACCACTTCGCCACAGAGACTCCCGCGGTGTCACATACGTCGTCGACTCCATTATGGTTGGAGAAATTGAAATGGTTGGGGACAGGTTTGTCAGCGCCCTGATTGATGTCTCTGAGGTGTTCTCTAAAACGGTCAGCAAGACGTCTGCCCGTTTGACCAATGTATTTCTTGTCACATCGCTTGCAGATGATGACATATATCAGATTGCGGGATGTACAAGTGAAAGAATCTTTCAAGGAGAAGGTGCCTAGGGGGAATGCAATCTCCGGTGTCTGAACAACGTATGGTCATGTCTGACAGTTCTTACGATGGCATTCAAATGTGCCCACAGATGAAGTAACTGTGGGGAGGCAACTATGCACAAGGTGGTCTCTGAGGCTCTGGTTACGGCGGAAAATTACGCCAGGGCCATTGGAGAATACCTCACGAGTGGTTGGATCAGATTCCAGGATAGACTAGTGTCGCAGGAAAATGTGCTTGATGGCACAGGCATGTGGATGGAAGGTGAGGATGAGTTTAGGTTCATTATTAGGAGGTCGCGTTTGTTTGACGAGGGACATTAGTTGAGTGTGGATACTGGGCAAGGACGCTCTTTCTAGGACTTCAGTGTCTGGGATCTTGTCTTGCCATTTAATCTTCAGTAGCTTCCTAAGGCAGACTGTGTGGAAGTGGTTTAATTTCCTAGCCTGTCTCTGATAAACAGTCCACGTTTCACAAGCTATAGCAGTGTGGATAATACAACTGCTTTGTAGACATTCAGCTTTGTTTGCAGGCCTATTCCATTTCTGTCCCATACATTCTTGTACAGTTTGCCAATGGCCGCTCTGGCCTTGGAGATTCTTGCATTCACTTCGTCATAAATTGTGGCAGCTTGTGATATAGTGCTGCCAAGATTTAGTCTTTAGTCAAACACTTAGTCTATGACCATTCACTTTGATATTCGGCACAGTGTGATTATTCCCTGGAGCTGGCTGGTACATAACTACAGTCTTCTCCAAGTTGATATTGAGCCCAAAGTTGGCACAGACATGTCAGAAAGCTGAAACATTGTGTTGCATGTCTGCCTCTGAGTTGGCATATAGAGCGCAATCATCAGCAAACAGAAGCTCTCTGACGGTGTCGCTGTTAATTTTTGTATATGCTTTCAGCTTTCTGAGATTGAATACATTTCCATCCATTTGGTAGTTGATATCTATTCTAATGCTGTTGTTCTCGAAGGCATTCGTCAACATAGCTGAAAACGTGAGGCTGAACAGTGTTGGTGCTTCACCCCATTGGTGACAGGAAAGAGCTCAGACAGTTCGCCATTTTCTTGTACTCTTGCCTGCATACCATCATGAAATAACCGCACTATTTGGACAAACTTTCGTAGACAGCCATATTTTGCTATAATCTTCCACAGTCCTTCTCTACTGACTGTATCAAAAGCCTTGGTAAGGTCAATGAAAGTGGAGAACATTTCGTAGTTCTTATGAGGTAGGTCAATATCAGCCTATTAAAAGAGGTGTGTAATGTCTCCAGATGTTTTTTTCACTGTACAGTGAAAATAATTTCAGAAATATAGAAGTTATGGAAGGAATCATCATTGGGGGACGATACATCAATAACATTAGATATGCAGATGATACAGTCTTGATTGCAGACAATGAACGGGACCTGCAATCCTTAGTAGATGCGGTTGTTGCACACAGTGAACAACTAAGGTTAGAACTGAATAGTAAGAAGACACAGATTATGGTCGTCACTGGGAAGAAGGAAATACCACATTGTGATATACGAGCAAATGGGCATATTCTTAAGCAGGTGAATCGGTAGAGTTATTTCGGAATAGCCATAACATCTGATGGGAGATGCCTTGAAGAGATTTGAACAAGAATTGCCATTGCGAAGGTAGCTTTTTGCAAGATGAAAAACATACTGACCAATAAAAAGATATCAATTGGAACGAGAAAAATAGTGTTGAAGTGCTACATAAAACATATACTTTTGAATGGACGTGAAGCGTAGAAAATGAGTAGACAAGCTGAAAAACATCTGATGGCTGTGAAAATGTGGTGTCTAAGGAAAATGCAAAGAATACCATGGACAGACAGAAAAACCAATGAACAAGTCCTTCAAGAAACAAATGCAGATCGCAAACTGATTAGTGTCATTGGACGTAAACTGTTCAAATTCTGTGGGCATGTTATGAGAAGAAATGACTTGGAGAACTTGGTGACAACTTGCAAGATCAAGGGAAGAGACGAAGGGGAAGACCGAGAAGTAAATACCTGCATGGCTTGACCACGTGGCATAGTCGAGACAGAAACGCGGAGCTGATCCACGACTCTGGTGATCGAGTGAGATGGCTAAACATGAACGCCCATGCTTATCAGCATGGCACATGATGGATGGAATGTTTGTGGTTACTGTGTTGAAATAATTCCTATTAATGCGTAATCCTGCATACTACGTTCGAAACACAGCTGTGGGTGAATTAGCAGCAGACCTCTTTGCGTTGGCTTTTAACAAAATAGTATGGGTGCCGGTCGTTCAGAAAGCAAGGATAACTTACTGAACGTAAACTAACCAAGTAAACAGTCAAAGATTGCTGGAGTTGACTGCGGTCTCCGGTAAATGATATGCAACTAATTTATTACCCATTTTAGGTTGGGTCTGGCAGACCAATTTCAATTTGGAAACACCTTCTCGATGCTGATTCGAATGCATTATCACGAGGTCGGCTGTCAAGCGTCAATTCATTACTTTACCGCGCCACTTTGTGTACATTGTGTACGTTAAAATAACTTTCGACAATTGGAAATGGAAAACAAATAGCCGACCCTCCATACAGAAATGTCAAAAAAACTAACACCCGTTGGCAAAAAAAAAATATATGTATTTCTTCTTCCTATAGTGCTTGCCGTGTGGCTTTGGGAATCGTGTCTTTTCACAGAGCTTAGTACGTGTGCTTCTAACGATTTATGATTCTGCTGTTACTCCATGCCAAGATGTCAAACTGTCCAGCATCCTCTCTATTGATCCCCGCCTGCCTCTCCTACCCTCCAAATTTCCCGTTGTGACGACATACTCCAGCTTCCTCCTTCTTATGCCATACGCAAGGAATGTGGATAGTCTTTAATGCGAGTACGCAGCTCGCATAATCTTTCTATCCATATTTTATTATTACAGAATACATTCTGCACTCGTTGTTTTGATATAAACCAATTCAGATCCTCGCTAATGGCACGGAATTCGTGCAAGGAGTTGTGATTCCGCATGCATGCTTCGTGGGATGAGACTGGAGTTCTTAATGGAGATACCCATGTGTGTAATGATCCTTTCCATATGTCACGAACACACTGTCGTTAACGATAAGATGATAAACTAACAGAGAACCAGTCTGTATTCACAGCTGCAATTGTTTGTTACTAGTGGAGAAAAACTCAAGTCGGACCAAAGTAAACTACAAGTCTTTGAGAGTTCCCAAGGAACGAGAAATTTGTCGGCATTGTGTGATGTAGTCGTTGAGAGAAAAAGCCTGTTGTATTCGGAGTAGAAAGGGGAATAACTCTTCTTGTGAAGTTAGGGGACGGATTGTCTGCCCCTGGAGACACCTGTTGTTGACAGGAGAAATGAAGTCTCTAGATCACAGGCGGAAGGGACTTTTGATGTACGGGAAACTAGTCCCGACAAGGAGGCAACCTGGTGTTTACATCGAATGACGTCACAAGGACAAATCCCCGATTGTATGCAAAACAGAATTTGTTACCGTTAGTTTGCACAAGAGAGTTGGCCTAGAGAAAGTGTTTCGACTCGCTCTGTTTTAGTTTAGAAAAGAATCTAGCGTGTTCGGCATCAAGTAACGTTGAGGAACATGTGTCTTTATGGCAAGCATAGATTCGATGTAGGATAGAGCTGGGTGTTTATAAGGTATTTACAACAAATCGTTTAGATGTAAATAATGTAGAATAATCTAGTGTTTAATAGAACTAGAGCTTGAACATAGTGTTGTTGAGGTGTGGTTAGGTATTCATGGAGTGTCGGCGACAATGGGCAGTCGCATTATTAAAATTAACTAGTGTGAGACATCAATTAGCTCAGCTGGTTGGAAATAGTGAAGTGGGATGATATTTAGAAGGATTGAGGATGTTGGGGGATAGGGGAAATGTTCAATGGTGGGATCTTCCAGCGGAGGTCTACTGGGGTTCTGCACTTTACATTTTGGTCTTTCTTTGTCTTCCCTAATTCAGACTGATGTGATGAGCTCCTCTGCACCATTACAGAGTATGTCATTTATCTGAGTTAGGCCGTCGGCCTACACTCATCTAATGGGAGTCAGTGTCCGGTTGCTCTCACCGGTGTGTTCTCTCTCTTTCACAGGTTCCCTCAGGTTACTCAAAGTACTCACGTTACTCAGGTTACTCAAAGTACTCAACTTACTCAGGTTACTCAGTGAAGCTGAAACATCACTGCTTACTAGAATGGAGACTTTAGTGCAGGCAGAGTTATTGAGCAGCTTTTGCACTGGGCCCATGATGAAAGGGGTTTGAAGGAACATGGCTCGGTTGAGCTGAAACATATACATCCAACAGATGACTTCTTAGTGATAGGTATCATGGAAGTCAACAGTGAAATTATTTATTAAACCCACACGTGAGCAGAACACTAGAGATTGTTTTTCCACATCATTTGGAGAAGGAACAATCGTGAGATTAATTTATCAAACCCACATGTGAGCAGAACACTAAGGATTGTTTTTCCACATCATTTGGAGAAGGAACAATCGTGAGATTAATGTTTCAAAACCTCACATGTGAACAGAACAATAGTATTTGTTTTTCCACATCATATGGGAAGAGAACAATAGGGAGTATTTTAGGAAATCAGCATATTCCTATGAGACCATGTACAATAACTGTGTAAGGGTGAAAACTTTAGGACTTTAATAACAAGAATTATGTTATGTCAAGGGACAGTGTTCCGGGTTTTCACAAGACAGGGATGTTTTAAGTCTCATAACATTAGGGACATTTAATAACATGCTGTGTGATCGATTCAGGATCAGTATCTGACTATATCTGTGATTGGTGACCAAGTATCTGGGTTGTCCAAAAACCACCGGAGGAAGTCAACATCTAGCAGGAGGGACACATCGTTTGGTGAGGTCATTTTGTGCTGACTCTAATGATGTGGTGTAATCCTCACCGGGATGATAGGATCTGGCTCCTAAGCTGTTCGGTCTGATTCTGCAGACACACAACAGTGTTTCCCAACCTTTTTTGTGCTATGCCCCACTTAAGCCTTTCTAAAGTTCTTATGCCCCCCACCCCCCTCCCACCCATCCCACCCCCAACATTTAACATTTAAAAAAATTGAAACACATAAAAATTGAAATGTTCACTAAAGAAACTTGAATTTTTTTTTAGAAGGGCTCATGGTTCCCAGAGGGGCTAGAGGCCCTCCCCCCCCCCCACCCCCTCGTCCCTGTGTGTCGGTTGTGTTGGGTGAATTTTGTTTTGTTTGCGGTTACCCCAGACAAGCTGGTTACCCCGCCTCCCCCTTTTTTGTGTGGACCCTTAGTCTCACTGTGAGCTATTGCCCACAGTGGTCCACCAGGCCCACATCTAAGGTGAAGATATGTGATGGGTTTTTATTTGATCACCCCCCCCCCCCCCCCGGGAGTCTCTGTGGCGAAGTGGTCAAGCCGTTTGACTCGTGCTCCGAAGGTTGTGGGTTCTATTTCGG